>JANAVB010016303.1:0-20344 GCA_029216955.1 Iris pallida | reverse complement strand
TATTATATATATTTTTTTTTTTTTTGAGAGAGAGAGAGTATAGAGAGTATAGGAGTGTATGTGTTCAGTTAGACAGTGAGAATGTGAAATCAAATATACATGCATACATGTAAACATACATACATTCAAACAAACAAAGGGGACAGTGGCATGTAAAGAGTGTATGAGAGTGTGGAGAGGGGACAGGGGTTGTATAGTGTGTGAGTATGTGGCAGTGTACAGAAAGTAGGGGACAGTGGGAAATATGTGAAGTGTATCTCAGATTTCTATAAGCAAACCCAAACTCAGGTTTCAATCAAACATCCAAATCAGTTTCATATGTTTTCATATCAAACCCCTTCATACAAAACCCAAAATCAATATCTAATCTCAGTTTTTTAAAACATTGAGTTCTCATCTCAGGTTTTTTTTTTATATATTCAATTAACAGTAACATATAAACTCAGTTAGATATTAACATTCAAATTCAGTTTCAGTTTTCTAAGTTAGTTCAATCACAGTTTTTCATATAAACTTAAGATATCAAGTCCCAAAACAGTTCTCAGATTTCATTGTATACTAATCTCAGGTTTCAATTCAAAACTCATTTCATTGAATTCAGTTTAATGTATTAGTGAAAACGAGGTTCGAAACTTGAACAAAACTAAAATCAAATACATAAACTTACATCACAGAGAGACATCAATTATCAACCAAAACCAAAATCAAAATCCCTAAAACAATCCCAGTTTTGAATTTGAAACCAATCCCAGTTATACCCGAGTATCAGTACAACTTAGTTTAGGCTTTTGAAACCCCAATTCAAGTTTCAGTTTAAATTTAACATGCAATGTATTAAATCAAATCCCAATTCAAGTTTCATACTCAACCCAAAACCAATACTCAGTTTCCTTAATATCAAAACCCATTCTCAGGTTTCAAAAATTAGTTTGATACTCAACCCAAACTCAGGTTTTTGAGTATCAGTATATTCAATTTGAACCCAAATCGAAACCAATACTTAATGAAAACAAAAAACAGGGGTGCAGAAGTGTCCCCCACATGTGTACGTGTCAGGGGGGTGCTCGTGTCCATGCAAGGGATACGAGGTGTCAATTTCAATTCGAACTCACACACAGGAAACGTGCACTAAACTGCCTCGTGCAGTGAGGACACGACCTCGTGGACATGACACGAGCCACGATATGTCTCGTGCTCGTGTCCACACGTAGCCCAACACTAGGGCTACACATTCGAACGACACGAGAGTCTCTCAGCACGTGTCTGCGCGACACGAAACGTATATCACACCAAAATTTTGCGTGTCATCACAGCGCACGAATCAGTGCGGCTCAAAATTCGAGTCCAACACGACACTAACTCGCCCTAAACTTTAAGGGTGGCCTGTCAGTGTCGGCCCCCACCCTCGTGCCAAGTGGCAGCTGCCCATGTGGCAAAACGAGGGAGGGAGAAAACAAGGGGTGGTAGCAAAGGATGTGCACAGTGCGTCGTACAGCGTGTTCGTGTCCATTTTGGACACGGATACGACACCAAAATCAACTCAGTCTTCACGAAAATCAAAACACATATATAGGTCTACAATTTTGTTTAAATAATTTTCAAAAATATGAATAAAAAGTTCTTTGTGGCATTTCAACAAACACATGCACTTGCAAACTGATACGTGTCCGATACAAACACGAAATCGACACGATTTCCTACCAAACTTGAGGGACAGCTAGGGGACTCCTAGATCTATGCAACCATGCAAAGAAATCAAGAAAATGAAGTGGTTTGAGGGGTTTACCTATTGAGTGTCAAACTCAATGAAAAACTTCAAAAATAAGAATCTTTCTTGCAACACAAAAGCCCTAAATTGTTCAAAAGCTGTGATTTCTCATCATGAACAGTAAATAGGCATTGATTAGGTCCTAATGCAAAAGACTAGAGTCAAAAAGGAATTAAAATGAAGAAGTTGTGAAATGTTGAAGAATGGTCAATACCTTTTCTTGCCAAATGTAGAAATGATGTAAAAAGAGGCAAGAACATTGAAGAGGCATTAAATAGGGGAGGGGATGGCTATGATGGCTGTAGGAATAATTAGCGTTGGGGTTTTGCAAGGTTAGATGAGTGGCTAAGGCTTCTCCACACAAATCTAGTCAATCTAAGGCTCACATCTAAAGTAATATTTCTTAACATTTAGCCTAAAATATCCTACTAACATAATATCTAGATATTAGTCTAACTTAGCCATTAAGTCTAACCCTCTAACTAAACCTCCATGAACATCGTTAGCATCTAGGTTAGGTCAAAACTAGGCTAGACTCTAATAAAATAATTAGCACCATAATAATCAATCAAAATTTATTTTCACCAAATAAGTCAAAATGACTAAAATAACCCTAGGCTAAAAAGTCACAATTAGTCATCCTAATCATGGTTAGGCCTCCTTAGTCATGGTTAGTCTTTAGGTCATGCGGTCTCTAGGGTTTCACTAGCAGCACATCAAAATCACAAGTCATGATTTAAATAGTTTTAAATGATTAAAAAATTTACCAAAACTTATATCATGATTTAAATATCATTAATAAATATTAAAATTACAAAATTTCAAAATTACCCTTATTTAGAAAACTGGGTGTTACACAGGATAACGTTAAAAATATTACAAATAACTTAAAGGATTCCAGCTAGCCTAGAGGAGACACCAGTAGAGCTTGGAGTAGATTGTTAGGTTATTGTCTAGTTGTGGTTTTCAGTATTTCATGAGTTGTATTTATTTCATACTCTGTGGGTGTGGTGATGTTAATACTTAACTTCTTCAAATTTGATTTGTATTAAATATTGTGATCCTTCTATCTATTCCATTTCGTGCTGATTTCTCTCCTAGATATTTTGGTGAGTTGTATCCTTCTGAGATTGTCCTTCATTTGGAGAGTATATTATATTGTGTTTATTTGTGATTGAGACCTAGGACAGTGTTCTACCGCCGACACTACGACGTGGGGATGTACCCACGGTCTTGTGCCCTTTCACTGGGTGCAGGCCGGACATCGCTGAGGGTGCACCTTAGTAGTTTTAGCTAGTAGCTAGGGTTACTGGACCTTGTCTCGAGTTTATGAGATTGAAATGTTATATTTATTCAGGACATGTATTAAATGACTTAAGACTTCTAGACTTTCTGTGTTGTGACTTCTGTTGCTATTCAGTTTATTCATTACCATCTATCCTAATATCGTGCTTATTCTTCCCTTAGAACTTGTGACTGAGATATATATTTCATGTCATATTATTCATCCGTACGGAGATAACAGGTTTACATTTCATGTTGTTAGATGCTAGATAGTATAGACAACCTTTACATCATTCTACCACGATAATGCAACATAGGATGGATGTACCCACGTCCTCGTGCCCCTAAACAGGGTGCGGGTCGTGACAACCCTTAAAAAAATTTCAAAACTCTTTTTCAACCCATCATTTAAACGTTGCTTTCAGGAAGTAGAAAAAAAGCTTTCAGAAGAAAAAAAATCACAATCCACTTTTTTTCAGAGTAACAGGATCCTCCCTCCTCTTTCTCTCCACATTCCCTAAAATATTTCTATCTCCACCTCTCCTTCTTCCTTCTATCCTTGAGGAAACCCATCTAACCACTCCTTTTCCTCATACTCCTCCCTCATTCTCTACATCTCCAAAATATTCTCTCTCCACCTATCCTTCTTCCTCCTACTCCTTCCGCTACCTAAGCTCCGACTGCCCATCGTCACTAGCCGACACCACCAACGGTATGTTCTCCCCGGGAGGAGGAGGAGGAGGATGACCCCCATCCTACCAATGTGTCGCAGCAGTGCGTCGACGCCAAACGTGCTCGGTTCTGAGGTGTCGGTGCTCAGCCATCGTACCTCCAACAATCGCGACCTCTCCGCTGCCAGTTGTTGATGATCGCGGCGTTGCTGCTGCACCTCATCCCCAACTCCAATAACTTGAAGAACACCATCAAGAATACGATGGTTGTTGACGATCGCGACGTCGAACGCAGCATTGCTGCTGCACCTCGTCCCCAACTCCAAGAACTTGAAGAACACCGTTAAGAACACGGTGGATGCAATAACTTGAAGAACGTCATCAAGAACTTAGTGGACACAATTACTGCGAGTCAACGACATGCTTTTGCTGTCGTGTCGGCACCTGTGCGTATCCAAGGACTGCCAGTCCAAGACTGCGAGACCAAGGTGGACAAAAAAAATTGGATGTCACTTAAGAACATGAAGAAAGAAAAAAGTACAAATTTATTTTCTAATTTTTTTACCGAACATAGTTCAACTTTTGTTTCTTTAAAAAAAGTATTCAAACCAAAGTAACCAAACACAATTTCAAAATCTGTATAATCAGAAAACAATTTTATAATAACTTCTCTGAAAACTATTTTCAGACAAAATTTTCAGAAAATCTCTCCAAACGGACCCTAATGTTTTAAAGTGGTTTTGGGAAAAGAGAAAATTCCTCTTTTCTTAATGCACATTTTCTTCTCCTACCACTTTTGCTTATCGTTCTCTCTCCTCTTGTGCTCGTGCAGGGTCCCTCCTTTCTTTCTTTCTCCTCACATGTCACCCTCTCCTCCTCCATTTCTTTTCCTTCTTCTTCTTCTTCTTCTTCTTCTCTTCTCTCCATCTATCCTTACTTTCTCCACCAATTCCTCTCAACTCTCTCCTCCCTCTCTACCGAAGCCCGGAGCCTCATCCCAATTCCTCTCAACTCTCTCCGTACTGCTGCCCCATGGCCTTGTGGGTGCAGAGGTGGGTGATGCGAAACTGGCCGCGGTCGAGCTCCTTGCCCATGCTATTGGTGGTCTTGGTGTCCTCCATGGGCTTGCCGAGTACAGGGAAAACTGGGGCCGGCTTAGAGGACTTGGTGGGCGGGGGGCTTGTGGAGGGGGCAGCTTCTTGGGAGCCAGCTAGAGCTTCTCGAAGATGCGTAGGGCTGGTCCTTGCTGGTGGTAGCAGGGTGGCAAACTAGGTGGGGACAAGCGTCGCCATCGTCTTCTTAGATTCACTGGAGCAGTGCTCTTGCATCAACCTCAACGGCACCGACAACAATGCATCAGACAAGGGGGAGGAGGAGGCGACCAAGGACCTTTCGGTTCTCGTAGACGAAGGAAGACCTTTCGGTTCTATGCGAGGCCTTCTCTCAGCAACCTCTTGGTTCGAAAACGACAACTGCCTCATCTTCGTCGACGAAGTTGGCCGGGGACGACGACCTGCAACGGGACCAACAAGGGTTTTGGGACCTCAACCGCCAGCTTAGGGTTAGGGTTCTAGGTCGATGAGGATGACGATAGCCGGATCCTCGGAGATGTTTGGATACATGTTTGGGAGGAACACAATTGGACATGTTTGGGAGGGACACAATTGGACACGAATAGCTGGACACAAATAGCTGGACACAGTTAAAAAATTACTTTTAAAAATATTTTACCAAACAGAATTCTTATTTTTTTTGTTCCAAAAAATTATTTTTTCAGATGAAAGTAACCAAACACAACTCAGAATATCTATACTCGGAAAATAACTTTATAACTTACTTTCAGAAAACTGGTTTCAAAAAATTCAGAAAAACATATACAAACGAACCCGCTAGCTTGTTTTTGACTTCTTATTGGTTGGTTGAGTGGTGTGTCATTTTTGTGGAAGGACTAGGTTTGATTCCTTCGATCAACTAGAGTTTTTTTTTAATGTAAAATATACACTATAATGCAACTAACTAGACCTACATTTGACCTGACTTAGACCTTATACACCCTAATGTGAACCCAATCAGGACTTGAACCGAACCCAACCTATATTTGCTGGGTCCCGAACTCGTCCGGATTCGAAAATTAACTGACCTAACCGATTCGGATTTGAACATGACAAATCTGAACTTGAACTAGACTTGATTGAACCGAGTACAACGACCTTGTATTATTTACTTTCATGAAAAGTAAAATTTCCATCATTCATGGAAAAATTATTTTCTAAGGCTGTGTTTGATTGCACTTTTTTCTATGAAAAATATTTTCATCACAAATTTTCCACCAATTGTAGTGTTTGATAGCTTATATTTTCATCGAATTATTGCCAACAAAACAACCTTTTTCCATATTTTCTTCTTAAATGATGAAAAATAAAACTGGTCCGAACTATAGAAAAATATTATTTTCCATTGAAAATAAGTATTTTTCATGGAAAATAATGACAATCAAACACCCAATTTAAGTTTTCCATAAGAAATTTTCAAATTTTCATGGAATATTTTTCCCAGTAAAATAATTTCATGAAATTAATTTATTTTCATATATTTTTCACCCTGCAATCAAGACAAAGTGGCAACATAAGATCATAATAGATATAATTATTAAAATGCAAAGAAATATTTTGAGTTGCACTTCACTTGTTTTACCATAATTCAAGGTGCACCCACTTGAAAGAGAAATTTTGTGTTGTACCGAATGCTAGATCCACATGGAGCTTAGCCCCTAGTGAAGTTTTTTTTTTCTTCCAATTTTTTTTTATGAAGGATCTTCCAAAATTTAGTATTTGTTATATGTCCACTCCAAATTAATTATTTGGGGTTTAAATTGGAAGAAATTCATAGGAGCATACATACTATTGCATACTTTAAATTTATGCTTCTAAAGTATGCTAAATTATAATAATTATCTGGACATATAACAAATACCTGAATTCCTTCTAATTAACTTAAAAATTAGAAGCATACTTTGGAATTCAAAAATATTAAATATTTATAATGCTTGGTATTTTTTTATAGAAAATATATTTCATAAAAAATGGTTGCTTATAAGTAGTATTACAAATGATGTTGTACTTAAAAACTTTCAAAGTATAAAAATTCCTAGAGAACAATTATGAAATATAATATTTTATTGTATGAAAACAGTACTATTTAATATAATATTATATTATTAGGCCGACAAAAAAATTAGGTGCGTTATCCCTGAACCCCCTTGTGATTGTACCATCAATGAATTGTAATCCTGGATCCGCCACTGGTTGTACCCCAATGAAATCCTCCACTTTTAACGAAAACCATCAATAACTAACAGTCAACTCCTTTGACCCACCAACATGTAGGGGTGAGCATTATTCGGTTTTGAACCGAAAATTGAACCGAATAAGAGATTCGGTTCGGTTTTTTAAAAAAATTGGTTCAGTTTCGGTTTTGAAAATACTAAATTTTCTTATTCGGTTTCGGTTTTGGGTTTCGGTTTCGGTCCAAAACCGAAAATCGAATAAGAAAATTTAGTTTTTATATACATATATATATATATATATATATATATATATATATATATATATATATATATACTATAGGTATATAATAAATATATCTAGGTATATTTAGTTATTATATATATTAACAAAATAAACACAAATAAACCCAAAAACCAAATAAACCGAACCGATTTAATTCGGTTCGGTTCGGTTATTGACTAATTCGGTTCGGTTTCGGTTTTGCTTATTCGGTTTCGGTCCAATTCGGTTTTCGGTTATTCGGTTCGGTTTGAACCGAATAAACCGAATACTCACCCCTACCAACATGGACACTTTTGAGACTAAGATGCCCTCACATAACACTTTTGAGAGTGAAACTCCTTTACTTTCAAGATGTGCATATATTTGGCCCCATGTAGCTTCACACTCAGATGTGCATAGATAGATGTGTTGGAGTCCAGTCTGGATTTAGTAATAGCATATTTATGGAGTCCAAATTTGTCACGCCCCACAAGCCAGAATACTGGAGAGCGGAGGACAGACACAGCCAGCTACGTATATAGAAGTGTAATCCACCTCGATATACGGTCACGACTATCTAGATGTATGAGGGTTTATCTACAAGCCATCAGTCTCTTATGGTCAAGAACAAACCTAGTATCTCAATCTCAAGCAAGTAATAATAGTTACAAGATGTTATACCATCAGATATTCAATAGTAAGGCGTCCCATACATTTCATATACAAATGATCATGAAGCTAGTCATAAAAAATGCGAGGACTAGCAAGAGTTTCAGTCATACATGATCAACCCTAGGATTTGTCAATCATGTTACAGCCCTTAGGCAGACAAGAAATATAAGTATTCAACACGAGCTAACACTTGCTCGGCAGCTAAACGCCTCAAAAGAATAATTTTACAATTAGAGTGGGGGAGCAAAATAAACCCACTCGTTGCCAGGATTTCTTCTAGTGTTCACCATCTGGCAGGAAGGTTGGAAGATCCTCGGGAGCTACTTCGAAATCTGGCCATACAAAACCAGCTGAGTCAGACCCCAGAAAGAGCAATTGCCACAAGGGAGGCTTCATTTAAGAACTAAAATCAGCATGTCAGAACATAAACAAGAATAATAACAAGAAGACACGAAATGTAAATAAGGCAACAAATGACGAGAGGACGAGGAACTATTCCGGAAGTCAGGTTACAATCCTTAAACCAAATAAGGACCGGGGTTGTAACCCTTCGTCTGAATAGAACCAGGTCTCTAGTCATTTAATGTTAAGAATAAAGCGTAAACAAGCATGTCCTGAGATAGCCATGTACTGGATCTAGACAAGACTAGACATGATTGGACTCCATCCAACATTCACGGCCAAACAAAGAGTACGGCTTGATACTTTAACTAACTAGGGTTATCACAAGCCTAGTTACTAGCAAGATGCAATAAGATGTTTCAGCAGTCACAAGCCCTGCAGCTATCCAGGTTATCCAGGCGAGGTTCATGTAAGAGTTATCAAGAATTATTAGGTGACTTGGAGTGCAACACGTGACAGTGTGCATAATACTTGTTTCAAGAAGTGCCCCACATGACAGTGGACTGGAAATGTGCCCTACTCATCGGCAGGCTAGAAGTCCATCAGGTGTGGCCGAGATAACATGATCGCCTGTAACTGAAAATATCTCTCTATATGAGCTAGTTTGATCAATCTAGTTATTAACCTAGTCAGATTCAGTATGAATCCCTGACCGTGGTAACCAGGGATGTAAGTCCTAGACATGATGCGAGACGAGACTGGTAGCTTATACAAGCACATTCAAGAACAATCACCTAAGGTGTCAAGATGAGTTATTACTCAGCATGTCAAGATAGCCGTCGCAACAACATTCAAGATTTCATGTCAGGTTTACTTATCATGTCAAGAGTGTGTCACGACGGACCACTATCAAGAATTATCATGTCAAGTTGCTTGTCAAGAGAGCACCACGATGGATCACTATCAAGAGTTATCATGTCGTGTTCATGTCAAGTCCAGTCAAATCTTATCAAGTTCAAGCCTTATGCTCAACAAGTTATTAAGTCAGGTCGTCACAGGGTAAGTCAAATAAAGGGTACAAGCAAAGATCACAAACTTACACTAAGGACCAAGGGGACAAGCATGGATAAATGTAACAAGAATTATCATGGCAAGAAATGGCACAAAGGGTCAAAAGGGGTGCCAGGGACAGCATGCGCCAGGACAACATGCGCCAGGACAGCATGCGCCAGGACAGCATGCACCAGGGACAGCATGTGCCAGGGACAGCATGCGCCAGGGACAGCATGCGCCAGCATGCATACGCCAGGACAACATACGCCAGGAATAGCATGTGCCAGGACAGCATGCGCCAAGACAACATGCACCAGCATGCATGCGCGAGGACAGCATGTACAAGGGATAGCA
Organism: Iris pallida; assembly: GCA_029216955.1. Taxonomy (NCBI): domain Eukaryota; kingdom Viridiplantae; phylum Streptophyta; class Magnoliopsida; order Asparagales; family Iridaceae; genus Iris; species Iris pallida. The sequence goes on along the minus strand of JANAVB010016303.1, from coordinate 10,652 downwards.
TGCGCCAGGACAGCATACGCCATGGGCCAAAAGACACCATCCATAACATGCGCCAGGACAACATGTACCAGGGACAACATGCGCCAGGACAGCATGCGCCATGGGCCAAAGGCACCATCCACAGCATGCGCCAGGACAGCATGTGCCAGGGACAGCATGTTCCAGGACAACATGCGCCATGGGCCAAAAGGCACCATCCACAGCATGCGCCATGACAGGATGTGCCAGCATGCATGCGCCAGCATGCACGACTCATCTTCTCCAACCAGCATCCAAATGTTCATGAGAACCCATGAACAAGAAAGGCCATAAATCTCTCAAAATAAGTCAAAATCGGGATCTTCAAGGGTCTAAATTGGGTAGAATCAAATTTTCTACAATATGGGACCATTAAATTTTGAAAATAATAAAGTTCAAGAGATCAAAACCAAGAAAAACTGAGAAAAATTATAAACTTAGATCTACAAAAATATATCCATGGAAACAAAAAACTCCAAGTTCTAAAGAGGCTTAGAATCAAGTGAAGAAGAGAATGGAACATTAAAACTTGAGATCCATCATGAAGCAAGTTGCACTTGCCTAGGTTTTTCTTTGGTGGGTGGATATGAGTAATAGAGAAGATTAAGGAAATAAATGAAAGTAATGAAGAGAGAGAGAGAGAGGAGAGTTGACTTATATATCAACCCCTCTCATCTCAAATCACACAAAACCAAACTAAGCCAAGCCGAACCAAGATGAACCAAAATATACCAAGGCAAGATTAAACCAGGATCAGGCTAAGCAAGACAAGTCTAACTACGGGTCACCTGACAAATGTCAGAAATTCGTACATGTATACTGAAAATACGTATAACGAAAAACGGGAGTGACAAAATCTGATTAAAATTTTGATTTAATTTGATTTGGATGTCCATAATTAGTGCTGGGCTATTTTAGATATAATAGGATTCTTATTTGAGGTTTTCCTATTTAAGAGATCCTATTATAATCTAAAATAGGATGTTGATGGACTATTTTAGGTGTAGTAGGATTATTATTTGAGGGCTTCCTATTTAAGAAATCCTATTATGACCTAAAATAGGTTTTTCTCATCCTATATATATGGGATGAGGGTGGAGGCACAAAGCACAGCACAAAAGTGGAGATTCGAGGTGCTCGTCCACAGGAAATCTAAGAGAAAGTTTCGCACTTTGCTCTTAGGACTTCGTCATCCAAGACAGAAGAAAGAAAAGATCTAATCGAGGGGTCGTCAACTTCGGTTAGGGAAATTGCTATGGGTTGGTGAGCGATTTCAATTGTAATCTTTCTTTTCTTCTTGAGTGTGGTGAGGGGGTTGAACCTATTAGGGTAAAGGGTTCAATATTAGTTTTTGTCAATCTTGTAATTTCAGCTGAGTTATAGAGATTGGGATTTGTCCAGGTGACATAGTCATCGCCATATACTTATCTTTATCTGTGCTTGGTGTCCTTAGACAGGGGTAGGTTATTTCAGGTGGGTTGGCCTAAATTTTTGCTGTGGCAACGTCTCAGACACGGTATCAGAGCCCGGAGGACGTATCTGATTCCTAATATCTGGTATCAGAGCTTTAGAGGTTCTGGTAACCATGTCTACGGAGCAGATGAACACTCGTATGATCACCCTTATAGGAGGAAACAAGATAATTTGGAAGCCAAGGATGGAGGATCTACTCTGGTGCAAGGACTTGCATGGTCCGTTGGAGGGCGACAACGCAAAGCCAATGGACAAAGCTGCTGAAGACTGGAAATGACTGGATCGGAAGGCCGTTGGATTCATCCGCCAATGGTTGGATGATTCGGTGTTTCACCACGTGTCCATTGAGAGTTCAGCAAAAGCATTATGGGAGAAGCTGCATTCACTGTACGAAAGGAAGAGGCTGGCAATAAGGTGTTTCTTATTCGCCAACTCGTCAACTCGAAGTACACGGAGGGTGCCCCTGTGGCACAACATCTGAATGAGGTTCATGGTATCATCAATCAGCTGTCTGTGATGAAGATGGTGATTGATGATGAGCTTTAGGCCCTACTGCTCTTGAGTTCTCTGCCATAAAGCTGGGAGACGTTGGTGGTGTCGGTGAGCAACTTCGCACTTTGTGAAACCCGCAATTATTAATGTGTATTTGCTACTTAATTTATTCGGATTATTATTATTTTAGTTAAATAGAAAAATTCTTTTGAAAATTAATAACTTGAATTTTGATTCCTGGCCAGACCCGAACCCAATTCCTAAACTAAAATATTTTTTTGAATAATTTTAGAAGTCATAAATATTTATTTTTTAAAAAGAAAATGATTTATGATTTAATGATAAATTTCTTAAAGCCTTTGCATTAAAACCCAATAGCATCCTATGGCCCAAAACCCATTTCTTAGGCCCATAGTTTTGAAGCCCATTTTTCTTTTATAACCATTAACCCATTACTTAACCCATCTAGCCTACTGTACTTCAGCATGTATATGAATGGAGTGTTTCCATTCATGGTTTCCATTCATTAATTTCCTTCTCTCTCTTTTTCTAAATTACTCTGGAGAGAAACCGAAAGGATTTCGGTTGTGGCCGAGCATTCCCGAACCGACGTCGGCTCCTCCTTTCCCCTCCCGTAACCCCCGGTCGTTCGGATTCAGGTAACTCCCCATCCTCCTTCCTATATAAACTGTAAGCCCCTGTCCCGAAATCCCCAATTTATCATTATTTTTTCTAAATAATCAATTGCATAGTAATATTAATAACCTAGGTGTGAATTATTATGTAGTATATGATTCATTTTGTAAATAAATGAGTAGGAAGGGGTCTTCCCAAAGTTTACCCTAAACAAATACTTGTGTTCGCAATTAACCAAACAGGTAGGGGCTTAGTGTAAAAATGCCAGATTTAAATCCACACAGCCATAGAATTCAAATCGTAGGGGGAACCAAATTCGAATCCTACTCGATCAGGAGCAGAAATTCGACTCTATCTTTCCGACCTACGCAAACCCCTGTATAAATAGATGAATACCACCGTGACCTTGCCCTTCCCAAAACCCTAATTTCCCTACCACGAGTTCGTTCGCTGTTCTGCATCGAGAAGGACTTGAGGAGTTGAAGAAACCAACCATCGACAGGTAACCTTCACCCTCCTAGTTTGATTCATTAGAGCTAAAACTACTCATAGCCTTGCAAGCAACTGCTATTAATTAATGCAACAAGGAGAGAAGTAAGTGTTCGACCCAATGACTAATAGAAGCTTCGTACCATATGAACACTTGGTGCATACTTGCGTAGCATCGAGATGAAGGCTTGACTACATGTTCTTCCTGTAGACTATGGGAGTATGCATGAGACATCGACCTGCATAGTGGAGTCACTTTAGTATTAACTTCTAATATGGGCATGGAACCCCTAAAACACAAGGGAAAGTACACAAGCCAGGGTATTAGACACTATGAAAGAGGCAGGAAATTATCAGGCCACTATGAGATTCAGTAACTATACACCCTATGAATAACACCTGAATTTATGTGGATGCCTGTAAATCCATATCTGAGGGAAAACATAGGTAAGTAGGAGGGTCTTGGACTGGGATAAGACAGGTTGTGCCATTCAATGCAATGCAGGTAGGCATTAGAATAATCATCTAAGTCCCTGCACAGTGAGGGTCCCTATAAGTCCTCTGCACACACCAGAAACAGGATTAGTAGATGCCCATATTTGGACATCAAGTCTAGATAGTTAAAAGAGTACCTGTTCTGGGAGTAGGTGACCCAGTTCGAATGTTAGATGAATCTTCAGTTCTTAATGACAGTCATCCCATGCTCCTCTCTGATTGTACTATCCACTCTTATTGTTGTATCAATTTACAGTAATGGGGATACCAGTCATAGGGAGAGGAAGGTCCCGGGTATTTGATTTAACTACTGTTTCCTTATAGGTCATGGGGTCAGCCCTGTACCTAGAAGTTTAAACATCCCAGTGATTGGCAGACCTGTAACAATACCCTAACTGCCCATCACATGACAAGAAAAAATAGCAAGATGGTATGTGATGTTTCAGATATGCATTGAACCATGTACAGGCCTGTCCACTTGCTTGGGTAGCAGGTCATGCTTGAGGGTCTACATAGGGGTTCCTGTAGAGTAATCAGCGATTAGAACTTGCCCTAATGAGTATGAATGAATGATGCATCAAATGAACTATGAGCCCTGCCTATAGATTGCAATATTTCTCTCGTTCGTATGAGTTAAGGCAGTTCAAACCATTACACACTTGGGTACCAGCCAGGCTCACATTATTTCTGTGCTCTGGTATCAAATATGATAACCACCCTGACACTAACATACTAGGAACCCTGGTTAGAGTCTAGACCATGCCCTCCATTACAGTTAGACCCTGTGCCATTTCTTGTATATATATACACATTACTTGTTATTCAGTAATAGAGTAAACTTCTGTGTATAAATTAGGATTTGAGAGTGGTATACAATTTGGGGATAATCAATATGTTATATACATACTGTAGTCATGTAGGGATAGAGTGCCAGCCCTTAGGGGAGAAAGTCGAACAAGTGAAGAGGCCTGTGGGATGTATGAATTCAGAGGTGAGTATTCTATAAGTATCCAAGAGTATTATAGGTTTAATATAAAATGTAGCTGATACTAAGCATTGTTAGTATTCTGGGTTATGTACTAGTGTACTGCAGATGTGTGGAATAGGGATTACATATTAGTTCAGTTAAATGAGAGTATTAGCATCAGGGATGCTTGCACATAGGATGGTTGCACAGGCCTGTGTAAGTGCACCAGACTACATAAATCTAGGCACAAGACCAGGAGTGCAGGTGGCAGGCAACCTTAATATTAGGACTAAGAATATTAGATTGGGAGAGAGAGTACCCTGTGGAGATGGAAACTGGATTGGGTGTCAAGTCCTTGGCTATCCCCTGCCATTGGACTGACCCTGGTATACATATTAAGGTGTGTGTTCTGTGTGAGTGTTCTAATTTTTGATTCAACTCCTGTACTTGTGTCAAAACCTGCACACTAAGGACCAGCACCAAGTGGCATAAGATAGGGGTGCTGACCACCTTCTATTTTTGCATTATAGGGACTGTGGATCAAACCATCTTGTCCAATTTGGTCTCATAACCCAGCCAGTCTATCATACCCTATACCAACCTAGATTGGTTATCAGCCCTGATATGTTAGTTACCTACACCACAAATGCATTACCCTCACCCATCCAATGGTTCAAACTTGAACTAAGGGCACTGAGCCATGAATGCATAAGTACAGATATGCATATAGGTCCTTATGTTTAGAAGTTCAGTCACTTCTTAACCCTGTTCAGTTTTTATCATTTTGTTATAGCAGTCCATACTAGAGTTAAATCCCCTATAGGAAGACTGGTGTCCTAACCTGCACCAGAGACCAATCGATCTGTACAGGATATGGAGGAGAACCAGGACTCACCTCATCCCTTTCACAGCACATAAACCCTGTGTATATTCCCCCCTTAACAACCAATCGAAGTTTTGCTGTTATATTGATAGTAGGAATTAGTTGGACCAAATATCTCCCTCGATTGATTAGTTAGAAATAGCACCTGAAGAATCAATGATTAGTAGCTTAAACCTCAAGGCTGGGATATAGGTTTCATAAGTAAATCTTGGATTAGCTTCACTGAAGGACAAAATGGTTGGTCACACCTTAGAGTCGAGTCCAATGGAAGTTGACTTAATAGGTTAGTTCCTTCCATCTACCAACTGAAATTGGGAAGGATACCTATGACAGCTCCCTGCTATCACATAAGTCTTACACTGCCTCTTATATGTAGGTAATGTGTTAAGTTAGTAGATGAACATGTATAGAAGGATATAGTTACAAATGCTTTATACTGTACTGTAAAAGAGAGGAAGGACTCGGGTATTACTTGTTATCAAAACAGTGGGACATCACTGTTTTATAGGGAATATATATACACATAGGTATATTACATATATAGGAAATAGTCTTGACATGGGTACTTGTAGACACACTTGTAGGTTATGACTAAGAGATAGGAAGTTGCCTAGGATAGAGACCAACAAGCCCAATTAAAGGTCACTTAGAAATGCATGGGGTAATTAACAATAATTCCACAATAGTTTTACTTTGTTAGTTCATATGTTGATTAGACTTACTACACATAACAGGTTACTTGGACTCAAATTCTTCACTTGATCATTATTCGCAGCTCGGAACGACAGGCAAGTACACTTTCTGTTCTACTTCCAATTCTAATGGTTTTGCGCAGTATATATTCATATGTTCTTCTGCTTGATGACACGATAGACATACGAGTGAGTGATGTGAACCCCATTATTATACTTTTGTTTAGCTTCTTTTTCATAACTTATTTGGGTTCATGAGTATTAGTCGGGAGGGGAAATATCCTAGTAGACGTGTGAACTTCCCATTCTATCCCCCGTGTCTCTCGTGAATGATAGCAGCTGCACACGACACGTGCAGTGAGCCGTATTTACCCCTTAGCCGTTCACATGTCGAAAAAGGTATTTCAATTCACTTAGATAGCTTGTCTTCTATTATTTTCACCACTTGACATGTCACTATGCTTTCACATTCTTTCCAGTTGACATATTATTCTGCGATTCATGCTTTATTCTAGATACACCATGTCATCACATTACTGTTTAGTTTCCTTTTACATATGTTATATTCATGTACTGTCGATTCTATTATGTTGCGGATAGTTTTTCAGCTTGTGTGCTTGTTCCAATCCTGACTGGATAACCAATATTTTAGGTGAGGAGTTAGAGAACTTTTGTACTACATATTATGAGCACACTGCAGATCCCGACTTTGGTGCACAGGACGAGTTGGAGGCTGCTTATGCAGACTTGTCTGCTATCGATGGCTTCCAGTAGTCTTATTTCATTATTTTCACAGCTTGTTCAGCTGAGACTCTTAGTTGTATTTCATATTTGAGACTCATGAGTTGATGTTTTAGTACATTACCTTTCTTTGGAGATTGTGACACTTGATACATTTTTGATATTGGAGTTTCTCAGTTTATTCATTATCCATCTCTCCAAGTTATTTATAGAATTCATTAATTTGGCCTCTCTGTAAATTGTTTACTTGTGAAAATGAATATAAACTGCGTGGTTGTATTTGTAAACTGTGGAGATGACTAGACAGCGTTCTACCGCCGATACTGCGGCGTAGGCTGGACGTACCCACGGCTCATGCCCAAATACTGGGTGCGGATCGTGACACGTTTTTATGGTGGCCCATGCAGGTCAATTTCGCAAAACACAGCGAAACTTGTGGTAGTACTCAACTTAGATGTACTACTACAGGCCTGCGAGTAGAAAGGTAGACTTTAAAGACCATCTCCACATGTTTAATATCGTCATTGAATTCTACATTTGACCTCAATTATTTCTTTGATCTGCATCATGTTTGAATTTTCGTACCGACTAACGATTTTACTTTCGTGGCAGTTAGATGGATCAAGGCAGGAACCCCGCTCACCCGAATATCCCAGCAAACGTTGGTGGGTCCTCCATGAATGGAACCCCACCGACTCACGGAAGCCGCTTCACCTACCTAGGCGAGACTCCCCAGCCGCAGGCTACGAGATTTTGCCGTGATGATATTCCGCCACCTCCTCAGTTTACTTTGCCGATTCCACCACCAGCACATTTCCACCAGCCTGTACCTTTCCAGCAGCCAGCACCCCTTTCGCATCCGGTACCAGTTCTGCCCCCACCACCTCCGCTGGACAATGTTGCCCTCCTTGGGATCTTCTAGCAGATGATGACTTCTCAAACCCGACAGGCTGACGTCTTCCGCGATACTATGAGGGAGGCTATTCAAACTAGGGAGGCTCCCCCACAGCGCCCCGACACCTCCAAAAATTTTACAGATCTCCAGCCCTGGGAATTCAAGGGTACGGAGGGAATTCTCTACGCCGATGACTGGTTGGAGAATGTGGATCGTAACCTCAGGAGAGCCCGAATCCCCGAAGACCAGAAGGTTGATAATGCTAGCATGCAGCTCTATGACATCGCATGCACGTGGTACAGGGATGAGCCCCGATTCACTGTGCCAGACGTGACCTGGGAGGAATTCAAAGAGCTATTCAAGGCGAAGTTTTATCCTGAGGCAGCCCGCGAAGAGTTGGAAAACGAATTCGAGAGCCTCGAACAGGGCAACCTCTCCATCGACAAGTATTATGCCGAGTTCTTCCGTCTCAGTCGATTTGCAGATGCCTTGACTCCTGCAGCCAAGGACAAGAAGTTCAGGAAGGGGCTATCACATGAGATTCGCATAGCCGTAGCCACCAGCCAAGCCACCACATATGAGAGGATCTTGAAAGTTGCGCAAGACGTAGAGAAGGAGATGAAGTGCAAGCAGAAGAGGGACCGAGACGCCTATGGAGGAAGCAACAGCCAGTCCGGATCGCCGAAACGATCCAATGCTCCGGGGAAGACCGTAGTACAACAGCAGCAGCAGCAGCCACAGCCCCGTCCCCAGCAGCAGTACCAGCCTGCAGCCAAAGCCCCTACCTCGCAACAGAGCCAGCCTAGACAGACGACTCCTACCTGCGCCTACTGCAAGAAGCCAGGGCATGCATGGGAGGTATGCAGGAAGCGACTCGGAGTATGTCTATTCTGCGGTTCGAGTGCCCATCAGTTGCGAGAGTGCACCCTAGTACCACCCCATTCAGCACCAGGGGCAGCTCCTGCCCCAGGAGCACCGACGAAGCCCACGATACCTCAGCAGCAGAGAGGACCCCTGCCCACTCAGCAACAACGCTTCGTCCAGCACCAGCAGCAGGGCAGAGCTTACACCATAGCGGTCGAGGAGACACTAGTATCTCCTGATGTGATAGCAGGTTCTGTTCTCCTTGAGTCTTTTTCTGCTATTGCCTTATTTGATTCTGGAGCCAGTCACAGCTTCATATCTGCAGCCTTTATCTTTAGACATAGCATTGTATCTAAGCCCTTAGATAGCACCTATAAAGTCTCGACCGGCGGAGGCGTCATCTTAGTGAAGGATGTTTGCGTCGGTCGCCGCATCACCATAGGAGGCCGAGAACTACGCGCTAGCTTACTCATCATGCCACTCCCGAGCTTTGACATAGTGCTCGGCATGGACTGGTTGAGTAAACACTTTGCCAGCATTGACTGCCACCGCGGATGTGTCATATTCAGCCCGCCAGGGGAGGCCGTGTTCGAGTTCTCTAGAGGAGGAGTAGAGCCGCGAGGCGACGCTATTTGTGGGACCATGGTAGCAGAGGAAGAGCTACCTCACCCCATCATTGCAGAATTTCTTGACGTATTTCCAGAGGAGCTACCTCACCTCATCCACTCCCATTTCCTCCATCATACTCCATTTTCCCTCTTCCTCAACCCAAACCCTAGCCCGAGTTCCCGGAGTCGATCCCGACCGCCGGCCTCCGCCCGAGCCCACCGGCGAACCTGATACAACCCGGCGCCACCCTCCCGAGGCCGACGTCCCACCGGCGACCAGCCCCGGCCGCCGCTTTCCCCCGCGGCCGTGCGCACCAGCCCGACCTGGGTGGCCCCTGTCTTCGCCGCTGTTGTCCCTGTCCGCCGATGCCCCGTGCGCGTGATCCCCGTCCGCTCGGTCCCATTCGCAGCACTTCGCGGGTTCGACTTGCTGTTTCCGTGTTTCCGAGTTCTGAGTTTTGCGGTTCGATTTGCTGTGCCTAACCCGAGATGCTGTGTTCGCGTGTTTTCTTTTACTTTTTCACCTGAGAGCTCTAGCCGAGCAACCCAAGGTATATTTTCGTTGTCCCATGTTTCGTTCCATAGTCTATGATGAATTTTGGTCCACGAATTTCCCCCGGAATTCTGTAATTTATAGACGAGACATTTTCGGATTTTCCGAAATCCTTTCGGATAGGTTCTGTTGGTTTCGGTTTGGTTTCTGTGTGTTTTCTGTTGGTTCGGATTTTCGAGAATCTCTCGGAAAAGAGTTTCTGGGAATTTTGATTTAAATTAGATTTTTCTATTGTTGGTATGCTGGTTCTTTATGCTATGGTGATTTCGATTTTGTTTCAGGTTTTCCTGAATTCGTTTCGGAAACAATGCTGTGAGTATATTTTATATAAAAAATGGTTATTCCCTGGTATGGGACTTATATTTGGTGATTGTGGCATATTTTTCCCTGTTTTGGGTTATCCTGAAAATAGAGGGAATGTTGCCGAAATTTTTATAAAATTTATAAAGGAATATTTTTAAATCGGATTTCGAAAATATTTTATAAAGTGGATTTCGGGCGACGATCGTATCGGTCAATGGGCCCTTAGCGAAATGCAAACGAAACCGGCATTGTTCCGGACGTTGAGGCATTAGCTGTTTTATGATAATTAGACCAAGTCTGAGACTCGTATTATATTTTAATTTAATTTAATTTATTAATCTTATTTTGTAATTAAATTGTAGGATAAATTTTAGAACTAACCAATGTTTCTTCTTATTTCAATTCGTGAAAATGGTCTGTAAGTGTAATGCCCCGCTCCGCCCTAGCGGAACGCCGATTCCAAACGGCAAGTGCAACGACTCAAACGAGCCGTCGACCTGAAGAGTTGCTTCGACCCGATGAAGTATCGATACGAATCGATGC
>JANAVB010016302.1:0-47917 GCA_029216955.1 Iris pallida | reverse complement strand
TCGAACCAATGTCGCTGCTGTAGGTTGAGTTATCGTGCATAAACAAGTATTTCAGGCTTTTTGATTTGTGTAGATTCTGCAAGCCACACCTAGAGAGTAGCCAGAGTTTCAACGCAAACACGATCGCCGCCAATTCTAAGTCGTCGTGTGTCGGGTAATTTTTCCGTGCTGCTTCAATGCCGTAAAGCATTAGGAGTGACTTTGTCTCTCTGCATGAGTACGCACCCGATGCCAGTTCCCAATGCGTCGCTGCTATTGAAAGCCTTCTCGAAAGCCTTCTGCACCTTTGGAAGTACAAGGATTGGAGCTGAGACGAGCCGTTGCTTCAACTCTGAAAGATGGATTCACAGTCGTCACTCCATTCAATACTACTCCCTTCTTGGTGAGGCGAGTCAGAGGTGATGATGACTAGTTTGAAAAGCTTCGCCGAATCTTCGGTAGTAGCCGCTAAGCCCAAGAAACTCCGAATATCGCTAGCCGAGACAGGTCATTTCCAATCTCCCACCGCTTCAATCTTCTTTGGGTCTACCGCGACACCTTCGGCAGAGATTACATGTCCGAGGAAATGTCACGCTATCATACAGAACTCGCACTTACTCTGATTGGCGTATAATTTGTTTTTAGCAGAATCTGTAGACCGTCTTCAAGTGTTCTGCATACTTTTCTCGGTTCCTTGAGTAGATAAGGATATCGTCGATGAATACGACTACAGATTTATCTATTTAGGGTCGGAAGACTCGGTTCATCAAATCCATGAAAGTGGCTGGGGCATTCGTTAAACCAAACGACATGACTAGGAATTCGTAATGACCATATCGAGTGCGAAAGGCAGACTTTGATAGTCTTCGGACTTGATCTTAAAACTGATGGTAGCCAAACGAAGTTCGATTTTCGAAAATATTGTCGGCCGTACAGTTGGTCAAACGGGTCGTCGATTCGAGGCAAATGACTTGTTCGCACGGTCGCCTGTTAGTTCCGATAGTCGATACATAGCTGCATCGATCCATCCTTCTTCTTCAAAATAGTATGGGGGCTCCCCACGGAGAGACGCTAGGGCGAATAAATCTGCGGTCTAGCAACTCTTGTAATTGCCCTTTAGCTCCTTCAGTTCTGTTAGAGCCATTCGGTAAGGCACCTTGATATCGGCCGTATATCCGGAAAGGTGTCGATGCTGAATTCTATTTCTCGATCCGACGGCATCCCGGGCATCTCGTAAGAAAAAATGTCGAGAAAATCTACCACAACATCAGTCTGCATTGTGTTGTACTATCCTTCCGCGTGTCTCGAATGATGCCAAGTATCCGTGCAGCCAAACGCAGCATACACCTCGCCGAGATTGCTGATACCATCATTGCCGTCTTCGAGAACGTATCGCACGAATATGATGAACTCTGTCTCGCCAGAAGATGAAATACTACTCTCTTCTCGCGCACTCGATCATTGCATGACAAGTGTCCAACCAATCCATGCCCAGGATTATGTCGTACTCTTTGATGTCTAGTACGACGGCATCCAATGATAGATTTTTCCCCCGATGCAAATATGGCCATCCCAACAAATAAAGTTCGCAGGCATATCGACAACCGACGGAGTGCTAACGCTAATATTCATATCTAGTGATTGCATGGTTATTTTATTTTCTTTCGCTAATCAACAAATATAAAGCTATGCGTCGTACCCGAATCGAATAGTACTCGAGCAGGTATATTTTTGTAGAGTAATATACCTATTACAACCGTATCGGACGCAAACCCCTTGTCCGAGTTACGGCAAAAACTCGGCCTTAGGCTCCGAGGCGTTGATTCTTCTGGTTGACGGGCACCGCATTTGCGCCTTGCAGTATAGGCGTTTTGTGTGATTCGAAACGTTCCTTGGTGGGTTGGGTTGATTTGAAACTTTTTGTGGGCAATATGTAACTATATTGCCTACCTCGCCACACTTGAAGCAAGACCTTGTGACGTAATCGGTGGTTCGGTGCCCATTCCTACCACATCTACTGCAGTGTTGTCCACCATGGCCTCGGTTATCAAATGTATTTGGACGTTTTGATACTCCTGGTCCTCCGGCGTCGTTAGGACGTTTGTTGAAGTGGTTACGGACAAGAGGCACGGCTCTAAGCGACGTACGGCCAAAGACACGCTCACTATCGAGAACGGCATTGTAGGATTCACGGTATGTACGGCACTTTTGATTCATGATGTCCCTTCGTAGTTCGTCGTTTAGGGCTTGTTGGATGCATTTACACCATGCTTCTTTGTTAGGCAGGAAGGCGCCGGCAAACTTCGCCAGCTTTGAGAAGCTCGAGTCATAATCGTCGATAGACATATTTCCCTGTCGCAGCATCATAAACTCGTCTTCTTTTTGACGACGGACAACGCGAGGAACGTACTGTTCGAGGAAAGCTTCCTTGAATATTTTCCAAGAAATTGTGGCGTCTGTATCGGCTTCGTAGATCTCCTGCTTCTTAGCTGTCCACCAGTCGTAAGCCCTCAGTTACAGCTGTAACGCCGCACATGTTATCCTCTGGGACCCTTCAATGCTAAGCAGATTAAATAGGTCCTCAATCTCTATGAGCCATCCTACGATCACATCAGGCTCTGCTCGGCCGTTGAATTTAGGTGGATTCATCTTGTGAAACTCCTTGCCTTGAACAAGGAAGAAGAATTTTTCATTTGTGCTTGAGCTTCTTCTTTCCGTCTTCTTCTTGATCACCTTGCTTCTCCTCGGGTACCTCGTCCGTTGCCTTGGTATTTCCCGCCATCTTGCTTACTATCTGAGTTAGGGCATTCATCTGCTTCTGCTGCGCATCAAATTGGGCTTTGAATTGTATTTATTTGAAGGTGTTGCTGCTGCAGTTCCATCAACTGTAGCATCTTCTCCATAGTCGTCTCGCTAGGCCCAGTGCTTTTTGTGCTCGACGTACTATCCACGATTTGGGTTGTTGTGCCGGTATTTTTCTTATCTCGCTTAGTCATTCCTACAAAATAGTGTAAACTCGTTAGTATTTTTCAAAAATATCTACGGGCTTACCTGTATGGAACTTGTATTTCACGCAGCATGTCTACAAGCATTTAATCGAGCCATCGCAACGGACATTCCAACAATGAAACATCTTTCGAAAATCCAAGAAAATATAACTGTGCTTTGATACCAATTTGTCACACCTCGAGTCGACAAACCGTTCGTCTCCGGTGTTACTTTGCTGATTCGATCGTTCTCGCTAAGGCGTGATGCCGTACGAGTCTGGAATTGTACTCGTACAAGGCAAGAACGTTGCGTTGCTTTTTATATTAATACGCCAAGTTGAAACTTCATAATTCACATCAGAATATAAGATACAGTATAGGAAGATAGAAATGCTTTTCATTCATAGCTTGCAACGAAGTGCAAGTCGTAATTACATTAGATGCCATTGCGGCTATATTGATTGAAAACAAAAAGAAATACACTCGACAAGTTGCTGAACTAACGCTTACCGTCCCATACATTCGCCCCTTTATACATAAGTCGTCGATTGAATTGGCTTCAAAATACTTTAGCATAGGAAGATCTTCAAAATGCCTCTCCGCACTTCAGCTTCAGTTTAGTTTGGAGCTCTCGTCGCACCTGGGGAAATTGGGGGAGGAGATTAGCACACTTGCTAAGTGGACGAGACGAACCCACTCGTCTAAACCGACTCTGATTGTTAGGGTAGGCATGCTTTAGAGTTGTCTTCCTATTAAAACTAAATGAATTCAGTTCATATTCGATAGCCATCTTTGAGTAATAAAGCATACAGTGAAACATAGCAGTTTATCATATTTTTTACCACGGCCGTGCTCGTCCCTGCATGAAAATAGAGATAATATTTACGCCTGCATAAGACAATAGGTGAGCATGCTACTATCTTATATGTGGTCATTGATGTTACATATCACGTGGGACTATCTCAACGGTATTTCGGCCCGTTCAGTCTAGGTTGCAAGCCTGACTGACGGTCCCCGCAATGCATCAGTACCGAAGCACGATTATTCATTCTACCTAGGTCGATTCGATTCCGATGCCTCGGATACCGATTCGAGGAAAATCAACTTGTGCATAAGATGTGCATGATCATGCCAATGCGTGAACAGTTTAATTTACGCAACAGTTTTGTATAACGCAGACAATATTGAACGACATTATCATTTTCCTCCAACTCATGTAACGATTCATTTTCCCCAAAGCCGTACTCCGATTTAGCCTCCCGTGGGCACCAAATTGTCCGAGGAATCATGACCCATAATCGACGTTTCGTATTATTTTGCAGCACGTAAAATAGTATATCTTTTTACTAGAACCTTAAACTTTCTGGTTTATGTGATAAACTTTTATTTTTCAGAGTAGACTACTCTAAATCGATACGTTTTTTCCGAGTTCTTGACCTTAGTGGATTATCATGCAATTAACTTGGCATCGTTCGATTTGAATAAATTCGAGGCAAGGAATTAGTTTGCGGGACAGAGTAGAAAAGAAGGGGCCGAATCACCTACCGATTACTTTGCTCGTGCCGATCGTCGAAGCGCTTCGCAATGTCAAGCTTTAGTTACGCGAGCTCCTGTAATGGCACCAACACTTTGTTAGAATTCTTTTTTTTTCTTGCTTCGAAATTTGTAATTGCATCCATAAAAATGACGCAAAAGCACTTCATCAAAACCCAGCGGCAAAAGCTCCAAGAAAACCATACAGCGGCCCGGTCCCGTCGAAGGGACTCTTACATAGAGCTCACTCACCGAGGCGCAGTCCGCTGTATCTAGGACTTATTCCAATAGAAGTCGTTCCATTAGTTGGATCGATTCTCGTAACGTCCGTCCAAATCGATTTGATCGATGCCGCAAGGTGTTATCGTTTACCAAGCTTAGCGATCGAGTCAGATGGCCATCTAAGTTCTCGGCCGATCTGACTCGGCGCAAACATATTATGAAGCTTCGTCGCCTATCAAAAGCGGGGCGCTACATAATATACCACTAAGAAAATTTTTGTCCCGAAACGTAAGAACAAGGGTCTGACCTTAATTTAGACAAACAACGCATGGTATTTCTCTTTCATCCCTGCCTCCATCTCCCACGTCGACTCTTCAACTGAATGGTTCCGCCAAAGCACGCGGACCAAAGACATCGATCGATTTTGTAGCACCATCTCCTTACGATCCGAAATTTGAATAGGCTCCTCCGAGTAAAACAAGATAGTACGTAGCTCCAACTGATCGAAGCTAACCACATGACTTGGATCGTGCACGTATTTTTGAAGTTGTGAAACGTGGAAAATATCGTGCACATCAGCCAAGGCAGGAGGGAGTACGATCCGATAAGCAACCGTTGTAACTCGTTGGAGCCTACAAATCTCGGGCTCAACTTGCCTTTAACGCCGAACCGCATCACACCGCGCATGGACGTTACTTTCAGAAACACATGGTCCCCGACCAAGAATTCTAGCGGTCGTCGACAAAGATCTGCGTAGCTCTTTTGTCGACTTTGTACGATACGGAGTATATCTCGAATCAAGCGAACCTTTTCGACGGCCTGCTCCACCAGTTCCGGTCCAAGCACTTGTCACTCTTCGACTTCGTCCTAGCATATTGGTAAACGATACTTCCTCCCATAGAGCGCTTCATATGGATCCATCTGAATGCTCAACTAATAATTATTGTTATACGCAAACTTCACAAGCGGCAAATGCGTATCCCAACTAGTCTTTAGGTCGATCGCACACAGACGCAACATATCTTCTAAGATCTGATTTACCCTCTCCGTCTGATCGTCTGTTTGGGGACGGTACACAGAACTAAAGTTCAGTTTGGTCCCCATCACCGCTTGTAGGCTCGTCCAGAAATATGATAGGAATCGCCCGTCTCTGTCCGAAATTATTGAGGCCGGTACCCCATGCAGTCGAACAATCTCATCGATGTAGATTTGCGCTAACCGATCGACGCTCCATCCTAGTTTAATTGCGATGAAGTGAGCCGACTTGGTCAATCTATCAACAATGACCCAAATCGCATTATTCTCCCGCGGCGTCTTCGAAAATCCCGTAATGAAATCCATTGAGATGTTGTCCCACTTCCACTCGGGAATGGCGAGGTTCTGTAGCTCTCCGCCTGGCCTTTGGTGTTCCGCCTTCACTTGCTGACATGCCATGCACTGCGACACGAATGTAGCCACATCTTTCTTCATGCCGTGCCACCAAAAGTTTATGCACAAGTCCTTGTACATCTTGGTGCTTCCAGAATGTAACAAGTACTTCGCATAGTGTGCCTCCATCAGAATTTCTTTTCTGAGTTCGGCAGTTTCAGGAATACAGAGCCTTCTTTTTAGTCGCATCGTCCCGTCTCTGTCTTCCGCAAAGTCAGTCGCCCTTCCTATTGAAATCAGCTCGCACATCTTCTTCAGGAATGAGTCGTTTTTCTGTGCGGTCTTTATCTTGCTAAGTAGGCTCGATCCTAACTTTAATTGAGCTAGGTGAAGGTGTCGATACTCAATTTTGAGTTTGATACCCATCACTTCAAGGTCTCGCCGTATCTCCTTATTTATGGCTAGTATTCCCATAAACATTTTGCTAAGCGCGTCGGCTACCATGCTTCCCTTGCCCGGCGTATACTCGATCGTTAGCTCGTAATCTTTTATGAGTTCGAGCCAACGTTGCTGCCGTAGGTTGAGTCATCTTTGCGTAAACAAGTATTTTAGGCTTTTATGATCTGTGTAGATTCTGCAAGCCACACCATAGAGATAGTACCGCCCGAGTTTCAACGCAAACACGATCGCCGCCAATTCTAAGTCATACGTCGGGTAGTTTTTCTCGTGCCGCTTCAACTGCCGTGAAGCATAGGAGATGACTTTGTCTCTATGTATGAGTACGCACCCGAGGCCAGTTCTCGATGTGTCGCTAAATATCTAAAAGCCTTCTGGACCGTCTGGAAGTGCAAGGATTGGAGCTGAGACGAGCCGTTGCTTCAACTCTTGAAAGCTGGATTCACAGTCATTACTCCATTCAAATACTACTCCCTTTTAGGTGAGGCGAGTCAGAGGCGACGCTAGTTTTGAAAAGCTTCGCACGAATCTTCGGTAGTAGCCCGCTAAGCCCAGAAAACTCCGAATATCGCTAGCCGAGGAAGGTCGTTTCCAATCTACCACCGCTTCAATCTTCTTTGGGTCTACCGCGATACCTTCGGCAGAGATTACATGTCCGAGGAACGTTACGCTACTCATCCAGAACTCGCACATACTCTGCTTGGCGTATAATTTATTTTTACGCAGAATCTGCAGTACCGTCTTCAAGTGTTCTGCATGCTCTTCTCAATTCCTTAAGTAGATAAGGATATCGTCGATGAACACGACTACAAATTTATCTATTTGGGGTCGGAAGACTCAGTTCATCAAATCCATGAAAGCGGCTGGGACATTCGTCAAACCGAACGGCATGACTAGAAATTTGTAATGACCATATCGAGTACGAAAGGCAGACTTCGATACGTCGTCGGACTTGATCTTCAACTGATGATAGCCTGAACGAAGATCGATTTTCGAAAATATTGTCGTACCTTGCAGTTGGTCAAATAGGTCATCGATTCGAGTCAAAGGATACTTGTTCCGCACGGTCGCCTTGTTCAGTTCCCGATAGTCGATACATAGCTGCATCGATCTATCCTTCTTCTTCAAAAATAGTACGGGGGCTCCCCACGGAGAGATGCTAGGGCAAATAAATCTGCGGTCTAGCAACTCTTGTAATTGCACCTTAGCTCCTTCAGTTCTGCTGGAGCCATTCGGTAAGGCGCCTTTGATATCGGCCGTGTATCCGGAAAAGTGTCGATGCTGAATTCTATTTCTCGATCCGACGGCATCCCGGGCATCTCGTAAGAAAAAACGTCGAGAAAATCTACCACAACATCAGTCTGCATTGTGTTTATACTATCCTTCCGCGTGTCTCGAACTGATGCCAAGTATCCCGCACAGCCGGAACGCAGCATACACCTCACCGAGATTGCCGATACCATCATTGTCGTCTTCGAGAACGTACCGCACGAATACGAGAACTCTGTCTCGCCAGAAAGACAAAATACTATCTTCTCCGCGTACTCGATCGTTGCATGACAAGTGCCCAACCAATCCATGCCCAGGATTATGTCTTACTCTTTGATGTCTAGTACGACGGCATCCAAGGATAGATTTCTTCTCTCGATGCAAATGTGTCCATCCCTACAAATAAAGTTCGCAGGCATATCGACTCCGGCGGAGTGCAAAAGCTAATATTCATATCTAGTGATTGTATGGTTATTTTATTTTCTTTCGTATAATCAGCAGATATAAAGATATGAGTCGCACCCGAATCGATTAGTACTCGAGCAAGTATATTTTTATAGAGTAATATACCTGTTACAACCATATCAGACGCAAATGCCTCGTCCCGAGTTAAGGCATAAACTCGGTCTTGGACTCCGTGGCGTTGATTCTGCTGGTTGACGGGCACCGTATTTGCGGCTTGCAGTATAGGCACTTTGTGTTGATTCGGAACGTTCCTTGGTGGGTTGGATTGATTTGAAACTTTTTGTGGGCAATATGTAACTATATGGCGTACATCGCCACACTTAAAGCAATACCTTATGACACAATCGGTGGTTCGGTGCCCACGCCTACCACATCTACTGCAGTGTTGTCCGCCATGGCCTCGGTTATCAAATGTGTTCGGACATTTTGATACTCCCAATCCTCCGGCGTCGTTAGGACGCTTGTTGAAGTGGTTACGGACAACAGACGCAGCTCTATGCGACATACGGCCAAAGACATGCTCACTATCGAGAGCGACATTGTAGGATTCACGGTATGTACGACACTTTTGATTCATGACGTCCCTTTGCAGTTCGTCGTTTAGGCCTTGTTGGAAGCGTTCACACCATGCTTCTTTGTTGGGCAGGAAGGCGCCGGCAAACTTCGCCAGCTTTGAGAAGCTCGAGTCATAATCGTCGACAAACATATTTCCCTGTCGCAGCATCATGAACTCGTCTTCTTTTTTACGACGGACGGCGTAAGGAACGTACTGTTCGAGGAAAGCTTCCTTGAATATTTTCCAGGAAATCGTGACGTCTGTATCGGCTTCGTAGATCTCCTGCTTCTTAGCTGTCCACCAGTCGTAAGCCCTCAGTTGTAGCTGTAACGCCGCACATGTTACCCTCTGGAACCCTTCAATGCTAAGCAGATTAAATAGGTCCTCAATCTCTGTGAGCCATTCTACGATCATATCTGGCTCTGCTCGGCCATTGAATTTAGGTGGATTCATCTTACGAAACTCCTTTGCCTTGAACAAGAAAGAAGAATTTTTCATTTGCGGTTGAGCTTCTTCTTTCCGTCTTTTTCTTGATCACCTTGCTTCTCCTCGGGTACCTCGTCCGTTGCCTTGGTATTTTCTGCCATCTTGCTCACTATCTGAGTCAGGGCGTTCATCTGCTTTTGCTGCGCATCAAATTGGGCTTTGAATTGCATTTATTTAAAGCTGTTGCTGCTACAGTTCCATCAACTGTAGCAACTTCTCCATGGTCGTCTCGCTAGGCCCAGTGCTTTTTATGCTCGACGTACTATCCACGGTTTGGGTTGTTATGCCGGTATTTTTCTTATCTCGCTTAGTCATTCCTACAAAACAGTGTAAATCCGTTAGTATTTTTCAAAAATATCTACGGGCTTACCTATATGGAACTTGTATTTCACGCAGCATGTCGACAAGAATTCAATCGAGCCATCGCAACGGATATTCCAACAATGAAACATCTTTCGAAAATCTGAGAAAACATAACTGTGCTTTGATACCAATTTGTCACGCCCCGAGTCGACAAACCGTTCATCCCCAGTGTTACTTTGCCGATTCGATCGTTCTCGCTAAGGCGTGATGTCGTACGACTTTGGAATTGCACTCGTACAAGGCAAGAACGTTATGTTGCTTTTCATATTAATACACCAAGTTAAAACTTCACAAATCACATCAGAATATAAGACGCAGTATAAGAAGATAGAAATGTTTTTCATTCATAGCTTGCAACGAAGTACAAGTCGTAATTATATTGGATGTCGTTGCGGCTATATTGATTGAAAACAAAAAGAAATACATTCGACAAGTTGCCTGAACTAACGCTTACCGTCCCATACATTCGTCCCTTTATACATAAGCCATCGATTGAATTGGCTTCAAAATACTTCAGCATAGAAAGAGCTTCAAAACGTCTCTCCGTACTTCATCTTCAGTTTAGTTTGGAGCGCCCGTCGCACCTGGGGAAATTAGGGGAGGAGATTAGCACACTTGCTAAGTGGACGAGACGAACCCACTCGTCTAAACCGACTCTGATTGTTAGGGTAGGCATGCTTTAGAGTTGTCTTTCTATTAGAACTAAATGAATTCAGTTCATATTCGATAGCCATCTTTGAGTAATAAAGCATACAGTGAAACATAGCAGTTTATCATATTTCTTACCATGGCCGTGCTCATCCCTGCATAAAAATAGAGATAATATTTGCACCTGCATAAGACAATAGGTAAGCATGCTACTATCTTGTATGCGGTCATTGATGTTACACATCACGTGGGACTATCTCA
This sequence comes from Iris pallida, assembly GCA_029216955.1. Lineage (NCBI taxonomy): Eukaryota > Viridiplantae > Streptophyta > Magnoliopsida > Asparagales > Iridaceae > Iris > Iris pallida. Next base: position 37,324 of record JANAVB010016302.1, on the reverse strand, counting down.
ACGGTATTTTGGCCCGTTCAGTCTAGGTTGCAAGCCTGACTGACGGTCCCGTAATGCATCAGTGCCGAAGCACGATTATTCATTCCTCTAGGTCGATTCGATTTCGATGTCCCGGATATCAATTCGAGGAAAATCAACCTGTGCACAAGCTGTCCAGACCATGTCAATACGTGAACAGTTTAATTTATGCAACAGTTTTGTATAGCGCAGACAGTATCGAACGACATTATTATTTTCCCCCAACTCATGCAACGATTCATTTTCCCCAAAGCCGTACTCTGATTTAGATTTTCGTGGGCACCAAATTGTCCGAGGCATCATAACTCATAATCGACGTTTCGAATTATTTTGTAGCACGTAAAATAGTCTATCTTTTTACTAGAACCTTAAACTTTCTGGTTTATGTGATAAACTTGTATTTTTCAGAGTAGACTACTCTAAATCGATACGTTTTTCCTGACTTCTTGACCTTAGTGGATTGGCATGCAATTAACTTGGCATCGTTCGATTTGAATGAATTCGAGGCAAGAAATTAGTTTGCGGGACAGAGTAGAAAAGAAGGGGCAAAATCATCCACCGATTACTTTGCTCGTGTCGATCGTCGAAGCGCTTCGCAACGTCAAGCTTTAGTTACGCGAGCTCCTGCAATGGCACCAACACTTTGTTAGAATTCTTTCTTTTTCCCTTGCTTCAAAATTTGTAATTGCATCCATAAAAATGACACGAAAGTACTTCAACAAAACCCAGCGGCAAAAGCTCCAAGAAAACCATACAGTGGTCCGGTCCCATCGGAGGGACTCTTACATAGAGCTCACTCGCCGAGGCGCAGCCCGCTGTATATAGGACTTATTCCAACAGAAGTCGTTCTATTAGTTGGATCGATTTTCGTAACGTCCGTCCAAATCGATTTGATCGATGCCGCAAGGTATTATCGTTTATCAAGCTTAGCGATCGAGTCATATGGCCATCTAAGTTCCCGACCGATCTGACTCGGCGCAAGCATATTATGAAGTTCCATCGCCTATCGAAAGCGGGGCGCTACATAATATACCACTAAGAAAAAGTTTCGTCCCGAAACTTAAGAACAAGGGTCTGACCTTAATTTAGACAAACAACGCATGGTATTTCTCTTTCATCTCCGCCTCCATCTTCCACGTTGACTCTTCAACTGAATGGTTCCGCCAAAGCACGTGGACCAAAGACATTGATCGATTTCGTAGCACCTTCTTCTTACGGTCCAAAATTTGAATAGGCTCCTCCGAGCAAGACAAGTCAGTACGTAGCTCCAACTGATCGAAGCTAACCACATGACTTGGATCGTAGACGTATTTTTGAAGTTCTTAAACGTGTAAAACTTTGTGCACATCAGCCAAGGCAGTAGGGAGTTCGATCCGATAAACAACCGTTGCAACTCGCTCAATAATCTCGAAGGGGCCTACAAATCTCGGGCTCAACTTGCCTTTAACGTCGAACCGCATCACACCGCGCATGGGCGTTAATTCAGAAACACATGGTCTCCGACCAAGAATTCTAGCGGTCATCGATGAAGATCTGCATAGCTCTTTTGTCGACTTTGTACGATACGAAGTCTATCTCGAATCAAGCGGGCCTTTTCGACAGCCTACTCCACCAGTTCGGGTCCAAGCACTTGTCGCTCTTCGACTTCGTTCCAGCATATTGGCGAACGATACTTCCTCCCGTAGAGCGCTTCATATGGAGCCATCTGAATGCTCGACTGATAATTGTTGTTATACGTAAACTCCGCGAGCGACAAATACGTATCCCAACTAGTCTTTAGGTCGATCGCACACAGACACAACATATATTCTAAGATCTGATTTACCCTCTCTGTCTGACCGTCTGTTTGGGGATGGTACGTAGAACTAAAGTTCAGTTTGGTCCCCATAGCCGCTTGTAGGCTCGTCCAGAAATGCGATAGGAATCGTCCATCTCTGTCCGAAATTATTGAGGCCGGTACCCCGTGCAATCGAACAATCTTATCGATGTAGATTTGTGCTAACCGATCGACGCACCATCCTACTTTAATTGCGATGAAGTGAGCCGACTTGGTCAATCTATCAATAATGACCCAAATCGCATCATTCCCCCACGGCGTCTTCGAAAATCCTACAATGAAATCCATCGATATGTTGTCCCACTTCCACTCAGGAATGGCGAGGTTCTGTAGCTCTCCACCTGGACTTTGGTGTTCCGCCTTCACTAGCTGACACGCCATGTACTACGACACGAATGTAGCCACATCTTTCTTTATGCCGTGCCACCAAAAGTTTGTGTGCAAGTCCTTGTACATCTTGGTGCTTCCAGGATGTAACGAGTATTTCGCATAGTGTGCCTCCGTCAGAATTTCTTTTCTGAGTTCGACAGTTTCAGGAATGCAGAGCCTTCCTTTTAGTCGTATCGTCCTGTCTCTGTCTTCCGCAAAGTCAGTCGTCCTTCCTGTTGAAATCAGCTCACGCATCTTCTTCAGGAATGAGTCATCTTTCTGTGTGGTCTTTATCTTGCTAAGCAGGCTCGATCCTAACTTCAACTGAGCTAGGTGTAGGTGTCGATACTCAATTTCGAGTTCGATACCCATCACTTCAAGGTCTTCCCGTATCTCCTTATTTATGGCTAGTGTTCCCATAAACATTCTGCGAAGCACGTCGGCCACCACGTTTCCCATGTCCGGCGTATACTCGATCGTTAGCTCGTAATCTTTTATGAGTTCGAGCCAATGTCGCTGCCGTAGGTTGAGTTATCGTTGCGTAAACAAGTATTTCAGGCTTTTATGATTTGTGTAGATTCTGCAAGCCACACCATAGAGATAGTACCGCCAGAGTTTCAACGCAAACACGATCGCCGCCAATTCTAAGTCGTACGTCGGGTAATTTTTCTCGTGCTGCTTCAACTGCCATAAAGCGTAGGAGATGACTTTGTCTCTCTGCATGAGTACGCACCCGAGGCCAGTTCCCGATGCGTTGCTGAATATCTGAAAGCCTTCTGACCTTTTGGAAGTGCAAGGATTGGAGCTGAGACGAGCCGTTGCTTCAACTCTTGAAAGATGGATTCACAGTCGTCACTCCATTCAAATACTACTCCCTTCTTGGTGAGGCGAGTCAGAGACGACGCTAGTTTTGAAAAGCTTCGCACGAATCTTCGGTAGTAGCCCGCTAAGCCCAAGAAACTCCGAATATCGCTAGTCGAGACAGGTTATTTCCAATCTACCACCGCTTCAATCTTCTTTGGGTCTACCGTGACACCTTCGGCAGAGATTACATGTCCGAGGAATGTCACGCTACTCATACGGAACTCGCACTTACTCTGCTTGGCGTATAATTTATTTTTACGCAGAATCTGCAGTACCGTCTTCAAGTGTTCTGCATACTTTTCTCGGTTCCTTGAGTAGATAAGGATATCGTCGATGAATACGACTACAGATTTATCTATTTGGGGTCGGAAGACTCGGTTCATCAAATCCATAAAAGCGGCTGGGGCATTCGTTAAACCGAACGACATGACTAGGAATTCGTAATGACCATATCGAGTGCGAAAGGCAGACTTCGATACGTCGTCGGACTTGATCTTAAACTGATTATAGCCTGAACGAAGTTCGATTTTCGAAAATATTGTCGTGCCTTACAGTTGGTCAAACGGGTCGTCGATTCGAGGCAAATGATACTTGTTTCGCACGGTCGCCCTGTTGATTTTCCGATAGTCGATACATAGCTGCATCGATCCATCCTTCTTCTTCAAAAATAGTACGGGGGCTCCCCACGGAGAGACGCTAGGGCAAATAAATCTGCGGTCTAGTAACTCTTGTAATTGCACCTTTAGCTCCTTCAGTTCTGCTGGAGCCATTCGGTAAGGCGCCTTTGATATCGGCCATGTATCCGGAAAGGTGTCGATGCTGAATTCTATTTCTCGATCCGACGGCATCCCGGACATCTCGTCATAAAAAACATCGAAAAAATCTGCCACAACATCAGTCTGCATTATGTTTGTACTATCCTTTCACGTGTCTCGAACTGATGTCAAGTATCCCGTGCAGCCGGAACGCAGCATACACCTCGCCGAGATTGCCGATACCATCATTGCCGTCTTCGAGAACGTACCACACGAATATGAGAACTCTGTCTCGCCAGGAAGACGAAACACTACTCTCTTCTCCGCGTACTCGATCGTTGCATGATAAGTGCCCTACCAATCCATGCCCAGGATTATGTCGTACTCTTTGATGTCTAGTATGACGGCATCCAAGGATAGATTTTTTTCTCCCGATGCAAATATGGCCATCCCAACAAATAAAGTTCACAGGCATATCGACACCCGACGGAGTGCTAACGCTAATATTCATATCTAGTGATTGCAAGGTTATTTTATTTTCTTTCGCATAATCAGCAGATATAAAGCTATGCGTCGCACCCGAATTGAATAGTACTCGAGCAGGTATATTTTTGTAGAGTAATATACCTATTACAACCGTATCGGACGCAAACCCCTCATCTCGAGTTACGACAAAAACTCGGCCTTGGGCTCCGTGGCGTTGATTCTGCTGGTTGACGGGCACCGCATTTGCGCCTTGCAGTATAGGCATTTTGTGTTGATTCGGAACGTTCCTTGGTGGGTTGGGTTGATTTAAAACTTTTTGTGGGCAATATGTAACTATATGGCCTACCTCGCCACACTTGAAGCAAGGCCTTGTGACACAATCGGTGGTTCGGTGCCCATTCCTACCACATCTACTGCAGTGTTGTCCGCCATGGCCTCGGTTATCAAATGTGTTTGGACGTTTTGATACTCCTGGTCCCCCGGCGTCGTTAGGACGTTTGTTGAAGTGGTTACGGACAACAGGCGCGGCTCTATGCGACATACGGCCAAAGACACACTCACTATCGAGAGCGGTATTGTAGGATTCACGGTATGTACGGCACTTTTGATTCATGATGTCCCTTCGTAGTTCGTCGTTTAGGCCTTGTTGGATGCAATTACACCATGCTTCTTTGTTGGACAGGAAGGCGTCGGCAAACTTCGCCAGCTATGAGAAGCTCGAGTCATAATCGTCGACAGACATATTTCCCTGTCGTAGTATCATGAACTCGTCTTCTTTTTGACGACGGACGACGCGAGGAACGTACTGTTCGAGGAAAGCTTCCTTGAATATTTTCTAAGAAATCGTGGCGTCTGTGTCGGCTTCGTAGATCTCCTGCTTCTTAGCTGTCCACCAGTCGTAAGCCCTCAGTTGTAGCTGTAACGCCGCACATGTTACCCTCTGGGACCCTTCAATGCTAAGCAGATTAAATAGGTCCTCAATCTCTGTGAGCCATCCTACGATCACATCAGGCTCTGTTCGGCCGTTGAATTTAGGTGGATTCATCTTGTGAAACTCCTTCGCCTTGAACAAGGAAGAAGAATTTTCATTTGTGGTTAAGCTTCTTCTTTCTGTCTTCTTTTTGATCACCTTGCTTCTCCTCGGGTACCTCGTCCGTTGCCTTGGTATTTCCCGTCATCTTGCTCACTATCTGAGTTAGGGCATTCATCTGCTTCTGCTGCACATCAAATTGGGCTTTGAATTGCATTTATTTGAAGCTGTTGCCACTGCAGTTCCATCAACTGTAGCATCTTCTTCATAGTCGTCTCGCTAGGCCCAGTGCTTTTTGTGCTCGACGTACTATCCACGGTTTGGGTTGTTGTGCCTGTATTTTTCTTATCTCGCTTAGTCATTCCTACAAAACAGTGTAAACTCGTTAGTATTTTTCAAAAATATCTACGGGCTTACCAGTATGGAACTTGTATTTCACGCAGCATGTCTACAAGCATTCAATCCATCGAAACGGACATTCCAACAATGAAACATCTTTCGAAAATCCAAGGAAATATAACTGTGCTTTGATACCAATTTGTCACACCCCGAGTCGACAAACCGTTCGTCCCCGGTGTTACTTTACCGATTCGATCGTTCTCGCTAAGGCGTGATGTCGTACGAGTCTGGAATTGTACTCGTACAAGGCAAGAACGTTGCGTTGCTTTTTATATTAATACGCCAAGTTGAAACTTCATAAATCACATCAGAATATAAGATACAGTATAGGAAGATAGAAATGCTTTTCATTCATAGCTTGCAATAAAGTGTAAGTCGTAATTACATTGGATGCCGTTGCGGCTACATTGATTGAAAATAGAAAGAAATACAATCGACAAGTTGCCTGAACTAACGCTTACCGTCCCACACATTTGCCCCTTTATACATAAGTCGTCGATTGACTTGGCTTCAAAATACTTCAGCATAGGAAGAGCTTCAAAATGCCTTTCCGTACTTCAGCTTCAGTTCAGTTTGGAGCTCCCGTCGCACCTGGGGAAATTGGGAGAGGGGATTAGCACACTTGCTAAGTGGACGAGGCGAACCCACTCGTCTAAACCGACTCTGATTGTTAGGGTAGGCATGCTTTAGAGTTGTCTTCCTATTAAAACTAAATGAATTCAGTTCATATTCGATAGCCATCTTTGAGTAATAAAGCATACAGTGAAACATAGCAGTTTATCATATTCTTTACCACGGCCGTGCTCGTCCCTGCATGAAAATAGAGATAATATTTACACCTGCATAAGACAATAAGTGAGCATGCTACTATCTTATATGCGGTCATTGATGTTACACATCACGTGGGACTATCTCAACGGCATTTCGGCCCGTTCAGTCTAGGCTGCAAGCCTGACTGACGGTCCCGCAATGCATCAGTACCGAAGCACGATTATTCATTCCACCTAGGTCGTTTCGATTCCGATGCCTCGGATACCGATTCGAAGAAAATTAACTTGTGCATAAGCTGTCCATGATCATGCCAATGCGTGAACAGTTTAATTTATGCAACAGTTTTGTATAGCGCAGACAGTATTGAACGACATTATCATTTTTCCCCAACTCATGCAACGATTCATTTTTCCCAAAGCCGTACTCCGATTTAGCCTCCCGTGGGCACCAAATTGTCCGAGGCATCATAACCATAATCGACGTTTCGTATTATTTTGCAGCACGTGAAATAGTATATCTTTTTACTAGAACCTTAAACTTTCTGGTTTATGTGATAAACTTGTATTTTTCAGAGTAGACTACTCTAAATCGATACATTTTTTCCGAGTTCTTGACCTTAGTGGATTGTCATGCAATTAACTTGGCATCGTTCGATTTGAATGAATTCGAGGCAAGGAATTAGTTTACGGGATAGAGTAGAAAAGAAGGGGCCGAATCACCCACCGATTACTTTGCTCGTGCCGATCATCGAAGCGCTTCGCAATGTCAAGCTTTAGTTACGCGAGCTCCTGTAATGGCACCAACACTTTGTTAGAATTCCTTTTTTTTTCTTGCTTCGAAATTTGTAATTGTATCCATAAAAATGACGCGAAAGCACTTTATCAAAACCCAGCGACAAAAGCTCCAAGAAAACCATACAGCGGTCCGGTCCCGTCGAAGGGACTCTTACATAGAGCTCACTCGTCGAGACGCAGCCTGCTGCATCTAGGACTTATTCCAACAGAAGTCATTCCATTAGTTTGATCGATTGTCGTAACGTCCGTCCAAATCGATTTGATCGATGCCGCAGGGTGTTATCGTTTACCAAGCTTAGCGATCGAGTCAGATGGCCATCTAAGTTCCCGGTCGATCCGACTCGGCGCAAGCATATTATGAAGTTTCGTCGCCTATCGAAAGCGGGGCGCTACATAATATACCACTAAGAAAAAGTTTCGTCCCGAAACTTAAGAACAAGGGTCTGACCTTAATTTAGACAAACAACGCATGGTATTTCTCTTTCATCTCCGCCTCCATCTCCCACGTCGACTCTTCAACTGAATGGTTCCGCCAAAGCACGCGGACCAAAGACATCGATCGATTTCGTAGCACCTTCTCCTTACGGTCCAAAATTTGAATAGGCTCCTCCGAGTGTTTCACTTAATAAAATGCCTGGAAATTGGATTTTGAAAATAAAACAGAAAAAAGTACAAGAAGTACAAATTTGATTCTGGGAAGTATTGTTATGGAAGTCTGATCTATAAATGATCACTTTGTTCTTTGGGCCATACGATGATGATGAAGATCACTGCTAGAGGATGAACAATTGGAAGAACTAAGTCACCAGAAAGGTATCGACGCACTTGGGCACTGATGGCGAGGCCGAATGCTTTTCTGCTTTGCTTCACTCTGTTCTTGAAGAAAAGTTGAAGAAGAATGCTCCAAAGAATCAAAGTCTCTGGGCTCTAATCTCTATGTATTCTCTCCTCTCTCTCTCTCTATGCGTGTTATATGAGAAAAATCAGTCTATTTATAGACTTGGCTTCTTGTGCGTAAAAACTCAGCAAAAGTTCCGTCTTTACGCTAACAACTGCCACCCATGATTGGAGTCATCCTCCGCATACGTTGACACGTGTCCCACCATTTCAGTAAGAATAGGATGCACGTACACACGTTCTTCGAGATATGTGGCATGAAAGCCATGTAGGCAAACCACGTTCTGAATTGGTGAAGAAGAATAGGGTGTAAAAACAACCCAAATATACCCTGAGCGTAAAGTAGTAGACTAGACGTAAAATAGTCCTGACATGGACTTCTCGCGTAAAGTGGTTGTTAAATAACCTTGAGCGTAAAAGTAGCCCAAATAAACCTTACGCACACGTCAACTTTTGAGCGTAAAAACTCGTATAGTCTTCGTGCGTAAAAGAAGCCATATTATGAGCGTAAGATAGCTCAGTCCACATACTAAACGACAAATTGGTCTCCGTGTAAAACAAATCCCTTTGATTTCTGTGATATATGCCATCATTAAATCTTCATGTCAGACTTTGCATTAAATGCAAGACTTGACAGCTTTGTCCAGCGTAAAAGTGGCTAGCCTGTCTTAGGCGTAAAACCATTAGCTTTGACCCGGACGTAAAATGATTAGCCTGCTTTAAGCGTAAAGTGGATCAATTTGAATGGAATGATCCATCTCTTTGACTCATTCTTATGAAGCACTTTTTAGGCTCCTACACCGAGTAAGACAAGTCAGTACGTAGCTCCAACTGATTGAAGCTAACCACATGACTTGGATCGTGCACGTATTTTCAAAGTTATGAAATATGGAAAACATCGTGCACATCAGCCAAGGCAGGAGGGAGTGCGATCCGATAAGCAACCGTTGCACTCGCTCAATGATCTCGAAGGGGCCTACAAATATCGGGCTCAACTTGCCTTTAACGCCGAACCGCATCACACCGCGCATGGACGTTACTTTCAGAAACACATGGTCCCCGACCAAGAATTCTAGCGGTCGTCGACGAAGATTTGTGTAGCTCTTTTGTCGACTTTGCGCGATACGGAGTCTATCTCGAATCAAACGGACCTTTTCGACGGCCTGCTCCACCAGTTCTAGTCCAAGCACTTGTCACTCTCCGACTTCGTCCCAGCATATTGGCGAATGAAACTTCCTCCCGTAGAGTGCTTCATATGGAGCCATGTGGCTCAGGTCAACCAAAGCCATACGGCAAGGGAAACATGGGGTCATACGGCAAGTGATGGGGGTCTCATGCGGCAGGAGGGAACAGGACTATGCGACAAGCAGCCACGTGGCAAGCGATGGGGGTCTCATGCGACAGTAGTTGGGGGTCTCATGCGGCAGGAGGGAACAGGGCCATGCGACAAGGGGGAAACAGGGCCATACGGTAAGCGATGGGGGTCTCATGCGGCAGGGCCATGCGGCAAAGCTGCCAAGAGCCATACGGCTAGAGGGAACAGGGCCATGCGACAAGGGTCAACCAAAGCCATGCGACTAGGTCAACCAAAACCATGCGGCAATGGGGCACTGTTCTTCTTCTCCAACTTTTTCGAGAAGAAGAACCTGGGAAGTTGGGGGTTCCCAGACTTCTCAATCTTCAATCCAAGCCCAAATCTGGACTTCCATAGGTCAAAATGGGGTAGAACGAAAGTCCCTACAACATAGAACAATCAAAACTTGAAAATAACAAAGTTTGATAGATCAAAACCCAAAAAATCCGAAAATGCAACAAACTTAGATCTACATGAAATGAACCATAGAAATTAAAAATGGTAAGTACTAAAGTGTCTTTGAATCTCGTAAGGAAGATAATGGAACATCAAAAATTGAGTTCCTCCATGAAGCAAGTTGCACATGCCTAAGCTCTTGGTAGGTGGAGAGTTAATGGAGGAAGAAGAAGAAGTAAATAAAGAAGTGAATGAGGAGAGAGAAAGGGGTTGGTGGCTTATAAAGAGGGTTTAGCATGTTGAACCAACCCAACCAAGCCAAACCAAAACCAAGCCATGCCAATATTAAACCAATGCAAGATTAAACCAGGATCAAGCTAAGCAAGACAAGTCTAACTACGGGTCGAGATTCTGTACATGTATGCTGAAAATACGTATAACAGAAAACGGAGGTGACAACTCTACCCACCTAAAAAGAATTCTGTCCTCGGAATTTAGTCAAGAGGCTAGAGATGTTGAACAAGCTATACTAATCACAAACAACTTATAACTAAGCAATTAATCAAGCGATCATTCATGCAAGCAAGGATTTAAAATAAGGCATAAGGAAGACATTATACATTAAGAGTCAAATATATCAGGATATCGCGATCGGATATCATCCTCACGCTCCCATGTTGACTCACCCAAAGAGTGATAACCCCAAGCAATACGGACTAACTTGATAGTCTTGTTCTTGAGTATCTTCTCTCTTCGGTCCAATATGGACATGGGCCTTTCCTCATACGAAAGATTGGTACCAACAACCAATTCTGAATGATCAAGGACATGACTCAGATTCGGGATATACCGTCACAATTGGGATACATGAAAGATATCATGTACCTCACGTAACGACGGTGGAAGAGCGAGACGATAGGACACATCACCTACTCGCTCCAGAATATCAAACGGCCCTATGTACCTAGGACTAAGCTTTTCCCGTACGCCGAATCGAATGACGCCACGGGTAGGCGAGATCCTAAGGAATATATGGTCGTCGAATAAAAATTCAAGGGGACGTCGACCACAGAAAGATGGTTCCTAGGCTCCTGAAGCCATTATGCTTCATACCTGAGGCAATTTCCTTCATCCGCTGCGGCTAACAGAACTAAAATTCCACAGTAAGAGAATTTTTTGCTTCTTTGACTTTCTCGATATTGCAGCACTACCTATGGATCTACTTATTCAACTTTTTCGATATAGCAGATCCACTCATGTAGAAGATGTAATCTCTTCTTTCTCTCCTTCTAAGTACCATTGACATCACTGAAGCCTTCTACCCGTACAGGATAACCGCTGTAGTTCTGAGTCCCTGAGAGATATCCTATCACTTTTTTCATAGCTTTTCAAAGATCAATACTTGGATCGCTCGTGAACCGACGCAGCATGTCTACAACAAAAGATATGTCAGGCTTGGCGATACTTGTAGCCTACATCAAACTCCAGATGATGCTCGAGTACACCAACCTATCTGACGCTTCTACAGGATCTAGCTTCAACTTTTTATCACACCTGTAAGGAGTTTCGATCCCTGGAAGATCATGATATCCATAGCGTGTGAGCAACTTTTTATATAGTAAGCTTGTGATGTAGCAAGCTCAACTCTCGTCCAGATTATTTAAATTCCCAAATGACATATGCATCTCCCATGTCCTTCGTACTCAATATGAACGTGAGAAACATCTTTGTTCTAGTGACACATCAGTATGTCGTCCATATAGAGACAAACGATGACTCCTCTATCATCAGCTAACTTCGTGTAATCACACTTAAGAGTCTCGCTGACCCTGTAGCCTTTTGACCTAATAACCTAGTCAAACTCCTCAAGCCACAGATCAAACTGTACATAGAATTTACCAACTTGTAGACTTTGTCTTTAATGAACAACAAATCCATCTGGTTGTTGTATGTGCATCTCTTATGTCATTTCTCTATCCAAAAATACTTTATAGATATTCATCTTATGATAGAACAACTTATGAATGTTAGTCACGACAATTGTCATCCTGATAGTTGACATCTTAGCCATTAGAGCATATGTTTTAACCTCACAAATTTTCTGTTCTTGAGCAAACCCTTATGGCAATCGGCCTAGCCTTGAACTTATCATCAGTTTCTTCATCCTTTGTCTTCCTCTACTCGAAGATACAATAGGTTTAGCTCTTGTAGGCAGATTAACTAACACCCACTTGTAATTGGATGCAATGGAGTCAACCTTACCATTGAGTTACTTCCTCCAGAAAATTGTGTCTCTGGTCTTTATCGCCTCATCAGCCACATGTGATAGGTGATAAAGTCATCTTCGAAGTCTTTCGGCCTTCTCACTTGCTTTGCTAACTGCTTAGCAGATACTGGTTCAAGTGTTGTCTTCATCAACGACAACCACCTTCTGGACTATCGATTCATTTTAAGTAATTGCTTCTTCGGCACCAATAATGTTCTCTAAACATCAGCGAGAAAAATATTCTTGTCCCTAGTAAACTTGTCTTCAAAGAATTCTGTATCGTGAGACTGAATGATTTGAATGATACAATATCAAAAGATCTTCGAGCATAGCTTTCAACAGCTTATCCAGAAAAATGTCATATTGGTCATCGTCCATGGCTTCTGAATCTTGATATCTAGAAGTTTCATGTTCACAGGCACCTCCACACTTGAATGATATTCAAGCCATATCTAATCTTGAACCAATGTTTATGAGAAGCAATGACAGATGTGGCGAACGGTACTTTACTTGGAAATAAACATAGCCATAAGCACAATCTATCCCCAGAAGTGTATTAGAAGATCCGTAATAAAGATATCATCATCTCTGACAGTGTCCTATCTTCCTTTCGGAAACTCCATTGGATTAGAGATACTACGGAGCAGTCTTTTTATAGCAAATTCCATGTTCATAGCAGAACGATGTGAATCCAAGAAAATAATACTCTCCATCCTGATAAATTATGTGTATATAACGAGACTACAGAGCAGTCATTTCATAGCCAATTCCATGTTCATTGCAGAATTATGTGCATCCCAAAAAAGGATACTCTCCATTTCAATCACTTCTGAGTCACTTGAGTTGTCAACCGGCTAGACGTTCAGCTTCCCTCCTGAAGTCCCTGAACTTCTCGAATGCTCCATCTTCCGATATGAGTCCATCGAGAAATTGTCTATAAAAGTATTGATACACATCAATCCGATTTCTATGGAGAATTGATGAAAGTCCTAAATTTTTGAGTGTACCAACTCCTGAAGATCTGTACTTTAGTATAATCGTCTGAGCAGCCTCCTGACAATCTTTATCCCGTGCACAAAATTTAAAATCCTCTACCCCTTACCTGCACATCTAGAGATAAGTATAGACTAGACATCGAGCCTGCTATTACATAACACATATCCTAGTCCATTCGTTATATCATCATCATATGTTCGAACATTCACTTGATACTGAACTTCTTTCCAAAGCATGTTACTGGCCAAGAAATCAATATCTTGCCAACATGAATGTCTATTTTCAAGTCTGTATCGAACAACAGGCTTCCTGAGATCAGATCCTCAGATATAACTGGTATGTGCTACACATACACCAGTGTTAGCAATTTTTCAAAAGTCCAGAATTACGAACCCGATCCACAGATCTTCTGCTCGAAACTTGTTCACCATCGAGACCTTCTTTGAAAATAGGATCAACCTTGGTGAATAGCTCTTCACGTGGTTAGATGCACTAATGTTCATCGATAAGTCAACAACCACCTAGATCACTCAACCTGTGCAAACTTAACAACCAAGTTAAACAATCAAAACAACTAAGTTTAGTTTGCCTTGTTATTTTGGATTTGAATTGGATTTGTAAATATCCTTCAAGTGACCCCCCAAGCCACAAGTGTAAGTAATCCCACAAAGATGAAGCTGTCTTCATGTTGGGTTATTACACCATAGAGAATTTTACATGCTCATACAGTCAAAATCGTGCGCCAATCCATGCACATCATCCGGGCAGTCCCATGCGCGTCATCCGAGCAGACCAATGTTCCTCATCCCAGCAGACCCATGCGCCAAAATATACAGTAGACCACGTGCATATATGTGAGCCCCCCTGAATTTTAAGGATTTTTTAAATTTTCTAAATGAATTATTTTCGATAATTCATTTTTATTTAATTATCATTAATGCTCTTTTCTGTGACTTTGATTTCTGGAGCGTCAGAGATGTCAATCTCGGAGAACTTTCTTTACGAGTTTGTAGTCGACAAGATTATCTTCATTTTGATATATCATGTCCCACCCAAACTTGTTTTCTTGTACTCTATTTTTATCGTGCAACTTCGGTTCAATTTAGGCCCTTTGATTATTGAATAATTATTAATAATTTTTTACTTTTATCTTTGATCATCATATGCACGTTGTCGTGACTTTTAATTTAGGAGCACAAGACTAGTCATTTTTTCAAAACCAACTTATCGTGCATGATCTAATCGAGATACCCTACACCTATGACCTTCGTGTCCCACTCAGACACACCATCTTGTGCTTTATTTGCTTCGTACAACTTTTCTGACACAAGACACAATCTTAATTCATCCCACAGAGTCACATTTATTTCTGACTTGAATTGGGGACACCCTTTCGACCCAAACCTGTCGACCCAAAATATGGACACAACCCACATTAAGCCTACTACCTATATGACTTTTGTGTTCCATTCAATTTAGCCCCTGCATGCTACTTATTTACCCGTGATCATAAATGACTAAATTAAATTATTTATTGTACCAAGTCCGATTTTGACCCGACCTGACTCAATTGAACCCAACCCAAGCTTCATGTTGTCCCCTCATGACTAGCCAAACACCCTACACAATTTCTCTCTTTTTTCTACTCTAAAATATCTCTCATTCTCTTTCTACTTATTTAAATATATCTTACTCTCTCTTTCTTTTATATATATATATATATATATATATATATATATATATATATATATATATATCTTTATTATACACACTCCCTCTTCCATCACAGCACCCTCTCCCATCCTGACTGGATACGTTGATAATATTTTTAAGAGTTGTTATGCCCTCATTATTGGACTACATGATGATGCTAGCTGAGGCAGATCTCGATATTCTTTCACCATGAGTTGTCTCCCAGGAGTTCTAGGTCTGGTAGTTAATTTAGTTTTATTATTATTATTTTTCTATTTTATTCTTGTCTCATATGATCCTTTTGTAGATTCTAGTTGTTCTAGTGATATTGTTATCTTTCTTGTCTTATCATTCTTAGCATTTGTGATGTGATATGAGTACCTTTATAGTGATAGATCTTTTAGATGTTGTAGTTAGTATCGGATACTTGACAGTGCTCTACCGTCGATACTGTGACATAGGCTGGACGTGACTCACGTATTCGTACCCGTATATCCGGGTGCGGATCGTGACACATTTTTAGTGGTGGCCCATGCAGGTCAGTCTTTGCTATTAATGCGAAGTCGTAGTAGTGCTTAAGCTTATCTGTACTACTGCGAGCTGCCCTAGGATTAAGATTGAGTCATAGAATATTTTAGAATTTTGGTACTCAGACACATATCATGAACTCTTGATAGATTTCAGGGATGACCCCTGGAAGTCTTATTTCGAAAGTTTTTCGAGTCTATTTCCCACTTGCTTCAATTCGTCCTCATTTTGAAATATTTGTCCATTATCGAACCCTATTCTTGCATTGGAATGAGTTTATGGACCCCAGAGGGAACTAGAATGTAGAAGTTAAACCTATATGTCATCTAGGTTGAGAAGAGAATATGATTAGACAATCTTATATAAAGGTTAAGAATTATTTTAGATTATATCCCAGAAATCTTGATCTAGATAGTACCTTTGGGACATCCCCTGAGCACCTCCCTCTAAACCCTACCTCGGAATCTGTTTCCGTTTGTTTCTATTTACTTATCCTTGATTCGTTAAAAATTTTGAATCTTGATGTTCGTTGTTTGATTTTGTTTTTAGATAAGTTTTTATGAATTGAGTTAAGATATATTCTGATAACATATTTGATGAGTACGATGAGAAGGGTAAATATCTACTTTATTTATGGAGTTTAGAATTTATTGCAGTCATATAAGCTAGCATGACAAGGACATGAAGCCTGATTTTGGGTATACTATCCTAGTTATTAAATTTAGATTTTCTTGCAGCCATACTGGTTGGCGTGGTAAGAAATCTAGATAACATGATTATAGGGTGTATACCTTAGTTATGGACTCTATCGTTTATTGCAGCTATGCTTACTGACGTGGCAAAAATTCTGGCAACATGATTTCGGATAGACGTGTATGGTTATCAGATCATATCTTAAATTGATTCACTTCTTTTGACCAAATGAGCAAGAACAATTCCTACCATTATTTTTTGTCGTATCATTTTTTCTTATCGTATGATAATTTTCTCATCTTACCATTATTCCCTTGTCTTAATTATCAACTATCTCGTATCTACATCTGTCATCTACATTTAAAAATTTTGAAATTCTCATATCTCTGTACCTTAAGGAAAAAATCGAGGAAGTATCGTAATCATGTAACTCGTAGAAGACGAATTTGTTATCAAGTGGTATCTTGGTAGGAATATGAGATGTTGGACATTTAAAAAAATAGGATAAATATATGACTGAGATTGGAAATGAAATCAAGAGGCCGGTATTATCAATTGGAAAAAACAATTATACTTGGAGAATTATTTTGAGTGTGGATTGTTTTAGGAGGAATGAAGAATGATTTCAAGAATTGGAATGTGCATGAAACTGTAATATTTCATAGTTGTTATTACAGCTAAGGAGTATATTCAAGAACGACTGGATTTTGAGAACCTAAATATTTTTAAGTTACTGATTCTTGAGATGTTTCATTTTGAACTAAGAAAAAGTACTAAATTTAGGAATTCAAGATACATAGAAAGGATATTATGATTTCATGATGATGCTAAATTAAATAAGTACTGGTAGAGAATGATTGAGAATTGGTGGAAAAAAATTGAGTTATAAGAAAATCTAGAGATTTTGTAAGATTACCAAATTTAAGAAGAGTGATATCTGAAGGTACAATTGAAAGATATGTGAAGGTTGAATTATATAATGAGGAATGAATTTTAAGTTGTAGTGGCATTAATAGGAGAAGTATAGATTTGGACAATGTCCAAGAATTTTATAAATTATGGTACAAGGATTAAATTAAAATTTAGGACAATGTAGAGGAATTTGGAATTTCAAGATGACTAAGTTGAAAGGATTATAAATCTGGTAAAAAAGAAAGAAAAGATTAATCGAGTAGTTATAACAAGAATATACTTCATGAGTGGTCATCTTCATGACTAAAATTTTTGGATGTTGGTAGTAGTCGAAGCAGAGCGAGATAATTACCCCGACTCCCTTTTACAAATCCTACATTTTGGTTTTCTGTCATATCAGAAGAAATTCATTTCTTTATCCTTGAATTGTTTCTTAAATTTCAATATCATTAAGATTTTGATCCCCTCTGATTATGACCAATCGATTTTGGTCGTCCTGTATATCGTGCCAAAGAGTCTTCATTCCTGACTAGACTTAAATGACTTAAAATTCAATTGTGACCTGGATTTCCATCCTTGGATGCTCGTACTCAGACTTCGATGACCTTGTTCTTCATCTTGCCTAAATCATGTTTTAATCAAAAATTGATCAACTTAGATCGTATCGAGACTTAAATTTTTAATCGTGATAGGATTTCAATGCTATTACCACACATACTTTAACTTTCGATTTAATACTTACTAATGACTAAGTTCTGTTCTAATATCGACTAAGCTTCATACTATCCTTGATCACACCGAAATTTCATGTTTGGTTATGCATAGGCTGCTATCATACTCTTCATCATATGTAATACTGTCGACCAAGGTTAGACTGGCCTTATCTATGATCATGTCGAATTTTGATTTTGATCACGTTGTTTTTTTTAAATCGTGCGTAAAATCTTTTCTGACCATGATTTGATTCCTCGATCTTACATAAAATTCTTGTGGTTTGTCGTGCCAGAATTTGAACTTGCTGATGTCTGAACCACTTTCTATTCCTGCCGAAATTCGATTATGAAAATACTCATACTCTGGTTCCATTCCTAAGACATGCTCAAGTTTTGATTTCGTATTCATATCTTAATCGTGCCAAGTGAACTTAGACTATTCCCAATCTTAATCACGTCCGAACTTTGATCACATATCGTGATTTAATTAATCATACTCTTTAAATCTAAGATCGTGCCTCAATGATTTAACTTACATCTAAATCGTGCATATATAGTTTTGTTCATATCATGATTCTATCGTGCCAAAATTCCTAGTTGTGTCTGAATAATTTTGAATTGATTATCTTGATCGTGCAAAAACTCGTCGTTCTTTGATCGTGCCTAACATATTGCCTAAACTTTCTATCATATTTTAACCCCACTACCAACCTTTAATTTCGAGGACGAAATTCTTATAAGGTGGATAGGATGTGAGCCCCCTGAATTTTAGAAATTTTTTAAATTTTTTAAATAAATTATTTTCGATAATTTATTTTAATTTAATTATCATTAATGCTCTTTTCCGTGACTTTGATTTCTGGAGCGTCAGAGATGTCAATCTCGGGAAACTTCCTACACGAGTTTGTAGTCGACAAGATTATCTTCATTTTGATATATCATGTCCCACCCAAACTTATTTCCTTGTACTCTGTTTGCATCGTGCAACTGCGGGTCAATTTAGGCCCTCTGATTGCTGAATAATTATTAATAATTTCCCACTTTTATTTTTGATCATCATATGCACGTTGTCGTGACTTTTAATTTAGGAGCACAAGACTAGTCGTTTTCTCAAAACTAACTTTTTGTGCATGATCTAATCGAGACACCCTACACCCATGACCTTCGTGTCCCATTCAGACACATCATCTTGTACTTCATTTGCTTCACATAACTTTTCTGACATAAGACCCAATCTTAATTCATCCCATAGAGTCACATTTATTTCTGACTTGAATTAGGGACACCCTTTCGGCCCAAACCTGTTGACCCAAAATATGGACACGACCCACGTTAAGCCTACTACCTACATGACTCTTGTGTCCCATTAAATTGAGCTCCCGTATGCTACTTATTTACCCGTGATCATAAATGACTAAATTAAATTATTTATTGTACCAAGTCCGATTTTGACCCGACCCGACTCAATTGAACCCAACCCAAGCTTCATGTTGTCCCCTCATGACTAGCCAAACACCCCACACAATTTTTCTCTTTTCCCTACTCTAAAATATCTCTCTTTCTCTCTCTACTTATTTAAATATCTATTCTCTCTTTCTTTAATATAGATCTCTCTCTCTCTCTCTCTCTCTCTCTCTCTCTCTCTCTCTTTCTCTCTCTCTCTCTCTCTTTCTCTTTATTACACACACCCCCTCTTCCATCACAGCACCCTCTCCCATCCTGACTGGATACGTTGATAATACTTTTAGGAGTTGTTATGCCCTCATTGGTGGACTACATGACAGATTTTGATATTCTTTCACCGTGAGTAGTCTCCCAGGAGTTCTAGGTCTGGTAGTTAATTTAGTTTTGTTATTGTTTTTCCTTTGTTTCATTCTTGTCTTATATGATCCTTTTGTAGATTCTAGTTGTTCTAGTGATATTGTTATCTTTCTTGTCTTATCTTTCTTAGCATTTGTGACGTGATATGAGTACCTTTATAGTGATAGATCTTTTAGATGTTGTAGTTAGTATTGGGTACTTGACAGTGCTCTACCACCGATACTGCTGTGTAGGCTGGGCGTGGCTCACGTATTCGTACCCGTATATCCGGGTACGGGTCGTGACAATATACAAATAGCGCATATGTAGTCATGCGCAGATTCCACCATACGTATATGCAGTCATGTGTCGAGATTACCATGCACTTTCATGCTTATAGTTAGAGCAAAATCCATGCGCCAAGGCGAGCATAATCCATACGCACACATAGGCATATATATAATCTGAACAGATCTTATGCTCATAATCTGAACAGACACATGTGCATAATCTGAATAGAACCCAGGCGTAAAAAGGCCTTGATCTTCTTCTTAACTGACTTGAGATACTCCTTGAGAATCTTCCCGTCCTTTCTAGCACAAGTTGTAATCTCCATGCACTACCTTATACTGTGCATCAAACTTCTTGGATAGTTTGGCCCAACACTCATCCAACCATTTGACAAAGAACATTTCTTCATCCAAATGTTGGAAGTGATGCTCGTCAATCTTCTCAAGTTTGTTAAAACTTGTATCGAGAAGTATTGTACGGTAGTTCTCCATCTGATCCGGATATTGCTTTGAGATTGTTGTTCCAAAACATATCTGGATGGAAGAAATCAGACATAGAGACCTCAGGCAAACAAGTTTGCTATCTGTTCTGAATAAAATGATCAGAACCGGAGACCTCGGACAAACAAGTTTGCTCTCTATTCTGAATAGAACGATCAGAAACAGAGACCTCGGGCAAACAAATTTGCTCCTTATTTTGAATAGAACGATCAGAAACTGTTACGACCTGATCCCAAAATACTGGATCCAGTCGGATCATGTCCAGCCTGCACCGTTGTAAGATGACGGCAATAAGCAATATCAATCAGTAGTAATCCCAGCACAACATTCTAAACTGCAGAAATTGAAAACTTATTTAAAATATACAATTAAAAACTAGATGTCTATCTGGAACAACACACAAGCAGGAAAAAGTGTTCAGTTATTACAACTTGCTTTTTATTACAACTTTTAAAACAAGGAAAGAAACTAAACATCAAGTGCGGCTAAAACTCTTGGACTCCCTATCCGGGTTCAACTATCTCCTCGGAATCCAGGTCGGGTCCATAGTAAGAACTAAAACCAAACTCCTCGTCATTGCAGTCACCTAAAAATGTTGGTCTCCAGACAGGAGAGGAGCAATAACATATATATATCCATTCCAGTATTTTAATAAAATAATTAAATATGCAAGGAGCAGTTTTAGAACATAATTTATATTTCTAAATAATAATAAAGAATCGGTGAAACAGTATTCTCTGGAAATAATAATGATACAATCTACAACTAGCAATAGTATTTTGAGTGTGTAGCATCTCATAGCCGGCTCGAGATGGAGGTAATATGTGTTCTAGTGAACACGGCCCGGCTTCAGCCCAAGTGAGGTGGGACTTCAGCTACCACAATGAGGCAATAAAGAGGCTTTGACCACAGGTGCTAACACTACTCCCCAATCCCAAGTCAATGAGTCAATGAGTCAATCAAGCAATCAATTGGATCCGAACGGGATCCCGTGAGTCAGTGTCGATACAATTTTTCTAATGATGCAATGTATTTAATTATCAACTAAAATACAAGTTTGAATAACATGCAACTTGTCTTGGTTTCCTGGTGCTGTAGGTGACGATAGGAAAACACTCAAGCTAAAGTCCCGAAACTGAACCCTACAATTAGTGAAACATGACTTAGTTGCCAGTCTATATTTCTAATTAATCAACTTATAATAATATAATAATAATCTTGACTCTAAAATTGCTAATTATTATACTAAAGCCATTACTTAATTATAAAATATTTTAAAGAACCTCTAAATGAGAATATAGTTAAAAATACATTTTTTAGTAAATAAATAAAACTTTTCATTTCTTTAAATAGAATTATCATTAATTTAATTAATAATAAGTTCGTGCCAAAATTAGTAGTTATTTGAGAATATAAAAATAATTGATACAAAAATACTATTTTAATATTTTTAACATAATATACGTAATTAGCAATTACTGAAAAAAATAATCTTTTAATAAAGACTATTTATTTTAATAACGTGAGAATTAATATTTTTATTTAGAATAAATAATAAACAGATTTTTATTTTAATAAATAGAACTAATACTTTAGTTAGGTTTACTTATACACAAAATACCCTTTTTGGTAATAAAAATATTTTTGAAACTAAATAATATTTTATTTACGTAAAATAACCGTAACATATTTAATAAATGCTTTTAAGTCTAAAACATCATGATTATTATGATAATCATTTATTTAGCAATCATTTTATTTTTAAGAATATTTACTAAGGACAATAATTAAATATTATTTTAAGACTATAATCTAATAAGATATTAGTAATACTAATAACTAATTTAACCATTTTACGTGAAACATTTATTTTAATTAAACTATAAATAATCCAACAATTTTTACCATGGTCCAATAATTACTAGCAATTTTAATAAATAAATAATAGTTAATTACCATCTAATTAATTAATTACACTAACATAACTAAACTTAATTGGAAAACTAATTATCCCAAAGTTGACAGAGCTTTACGTTTGCAAAAACAAAAGTTTGATTACAAACTTAGAAAAGAGTACAAAAGTACAATAATTTCTGGGGAAGTACAACTGTAGGAATCTGATCATAAGACGATCACTATGTGAACTTGAATACTAGAGCCACTGGAGAATGCAGCAGCAATTTTGCAAGAGTTCCTGATCTCTGTGATGCTTCAACAATGATTGGAAACTCTATTTATAGAGTTCTAAAAATAACTGTTTGAGTAGTTATTCTGATGTGCACGAGGCTGGACTGCGCCACATTGGGTTGCGCCAACCTTATGTTGTGCCAACTTTCATTCAGTTACTCAATCGTGTACTAACTGTATTTAGACGCGTGGCATCATGTGATTGAGATACGCGTGGTCGTGTACAGAGTAGTGGACACGTTTTGAGAGATTAGTGACATGTACGTCACGTCATCATACTTTAGAATGTAAGTTGACTCAACTTTATCAGGTTGCGCGAGCTTCAGTCAACAAGTCAAATTGCGCCTGATTGGGTTACACCTAGGTGCAACTCAGTGCACAGGCACATGGCAGCTATTGAATACATGAGAAGAAGTTGTTCAGATTGCGCCTAGATGCAACTCAGTGGGGTGTCAGGACAGCTGTCAAAATCGTCTCGAGCGGCACGCTTTGAGAGATTCGAAGAGATTTTCTTCATTTATTGTGCTGTCAGCTGTCAGTGCTGTCAGAAAATGATGGCTATTAATGTCAGACACCACGTAGGCTTGGGCGCAATATGATTTGGGCGCAGTCTGTTGTCAGGCGCAACCTAATCAGCGGCGCAGTTTGATCCTTTAAGCTTCAAAACAGTGGCGCAACTTGATTTTTGGGACGCAACTTGATTGCTGGATAGTAAAACATGGCGCAACTTGATTTTTAGGCTCTAAAAGACCCCCTTCAAAGTTTTTGAATTTTAAAATTTTCTAAAACTTTGAAATACTTTGAGTCATAATAATGACTGAGTCAAGTTGCGCCTATCTCACGCAACCCGTTGTAAACCGTTACGATTTTATATGCGCAACTTAAGCTGACTATTAGGATTCCATCTTTTGGGCTATAAATAACTCTTGATTAGCCGATTGTAACTTTTTACGTTTGCTCTTAATCTTCTTGAAATCTTTCTGACTTTCTTCTACGACTATTCTGTAAAACCCCCTATTTTTTATTATTTTTATTATTTTATTAGACTTAAAAATTAATTTATGCAAATTATGATTTTTTTATTTCATTAGAAATGACCTTAGCCATTGTCGAATTTTGGAACAAAAGACAACCATAAATTTTGGCACGAAAGATGTAGCAGTGTGCCTTGACTAGTGTACCAGTCATGCCGGGGGAAGCCTAGCCATGGTGATCTCCAAACTAGGAAAACTAGGCCAAGTGGTGAATGGACTTATTTAAATCATTTTAATTAAATATTATTTTATATATTAATTTTTAGACGGCTCGGTTTGTCCAGTTCAGCCCGAACTGGGCCCGAACCAAATTTAAGCCCATATAGGCATTGGGATGGGACCAAGGTGGCTATGTAGACATATTTTATGTACGTAAAAATATTTTCTAAATTATTTTAGAATTTTATGTATAATTTCTAATTATTTGATTATGTGTACAATTATTGGTATTTTTATTATTAAATAATATTTTACAAGATTGTACATGTTTCTGGACCCGGATAAGGGTGTGTGGTACAGTTCACCCATTGGAGAAAAATTTTATTAATTTATTATTATTAAATTTATTTTTGTAGAGATTTATTAAACATGTTTATTCTATTAAGATATTATTATTATTTTGAATTGATCTATTTTGAATTGAATTTATATATACATGTAGATATGATTTAATACATTCAATATTTGGATAGATAATATTAAATTTGTTATTTGGTTTTTAAAATAAATTATGGTATATATATATTTATATATATATATATATATATATATATATATATATATATATATATATATATATATATACATATGTATACATATATATATATATAAGGATTTAAAAAAAGACCATGGAGTGGTCGGCCCAATGGGGTGGGACCGACCACCCCAACCATAGAAGAATAGCCGCACATCACAATTAGCAAGCAGCGGCTTAGGCCGCCTAACCCCAAGCAATATAGCCGCTTGGCCGCCCACCAAAGAAAAAAGCAACAGTAGCAACAAGTAATAATAGGAGGCCGAGAACTATCCCTTCTTTGGCAAACCTAAACAACCACATCAACAACAACAACAAACGCCGCCACCACCACAACTCCACCCAAACCCCAATCCATCTCCACGTCCTTCCTCCTCCTCTCCCCGGTGAGCCAGGCCTTTCTCGTGCGCCGTAGCAGCATCCTCACCCGCGAAAACGACAACGGCAACAACAAATTTTTACTTTACGGTATCTCACTTTCCCGATCGATATCTCTCTCATTTTAACTCTAATTTTAGATCCGTAAATTCGTGTAGAAAGCCCACATGACCCTCTATCATTCCCTTCAAATAGATTTATTTATTCTGCAGTAAATTCCAGTTTTAATTAAATTAAAATTTTTGAAAAAAATTAGTTTTTATAAACCTTAAAACCCCGTACGAGGTACGTTCCGACAAACCGGGCGACCCCATCGCAAACCGAGAGTACTAAAAGGTCCGTATCGGCTTTGCGGACGTGCGGGCTTTGACTGAATTCAAATTGGTTGCATGTGCGCGATGAATTTGACCCGTATCCGTCAAATTTTTCCGTATCGGACTTTCTCGAGATTTCCAATTACTTTGTGCATACACATCAAATCGCGACGAAACTTGTGCCAATGGATTCGAAATATTTTTCTGGTCCTGTATACCAAGTTTGGTCCGATTCTGAGAAGGTTGACTGGGACGTCATTTTGGCAGGCCCACAATCCCACTCAACGGACAATTTTGTGCACGGGCCACCGGAATCCAAAATTGGACATACCGTTGGGTTCTTCTCATTAAAACAAATTCGTAGACATGTAGTTTGACAACTTTAGAGACCGTAGGTTCTGACGCACATTTCGGTGCAAAGCGGGTCCAACGGCGGACATCGTTTTGACCCAAAATTATGATTTTGCCTCTGTTCCAGAATTTAACTTTTGGACAGGCATTTCCAAGGCATATCTTATATTCCAAACTCGTTCGTGATGTCTGTTGCAGCATCCGGAGTCATCGGCGGGATTTGGTTTTTTTCTTGCTTCGTTTATTTGTCGGTTCGAGCTACTGGATTATTCTCCTTTTGCACATAACCTCAGGCAAGATACCTTGCCATTATAGTATTTATATTCAGTTACATTTTATTACATATCACTGTTCATTTATTTTCAATTCTTACAGTTCTTGATTTACTGTCTGCTCAGTGATATTTGTTATTATCCTTTGATTGCATATGGACCTAAAGTTAAGGGACCACCTTCTGTAGTGTATCGCATACACCTTGACACAGTTGTACTACGAGGATGTGTGAGATAAATAGCATATAGAGATTCTTGCGTGTGGGCTGATCCCCCATGCGCATGCGTTAGGGCTAACTGCTAATAGAGGCATGTTAGGAGACTTAGCAGTTAGTGGTACATGAGTCATGGATGTGACTCTGTTAGGCATTGGTTGGGAAGAACAGTTCCTTAACGTATGGGCCAAGTATGCACTTCCCTATTGTCGGTTATCTCTGCGGGAGATACAGTCCTGGATCCTGATACCTGATTTACTGCTGGCCTCTGACATTCGATGAATGTTATGCTTTGAGGTCCCTGGTATCCTGATGGGGCCATACCTGAGATTACTGCTCCTGAGCCAGAGTGTCCATGCGTTGAAGGTTTGTTCTTACTGCATAAACACATTAGATGGTTAGGTAACCCTCGTCAATGTTATATCACCCCGTTCCATTTGTAGCTTAGGACAATATCGTATCGCGGTATAGTGTACTACCTCTTGTCCTTGTTTGGTTGTAGGGGTAGTCCACTGTTTCGATGATGAGGTATTGGATCTTGTTACGAATGGGACTATTTATTATACTTGTGATTTATGACATAGTATATATATATTCAGTTATGTGGCATGTTCTTTATGTATCTTGTTACGTCCCTCTGAGGACCTGGTTATCTCTCCAGATGTGTGCTTCTGTGATATTACAGGTGTTCTAGTCGAGGCCGTGATCTTCTCCATCCTTTCGAAGATGATTACACTTGGCTAGTCTTGTTATTTCATCTATTCCTTCTTGTACCTTTTATTTGAGATAGTTGGTAGTGGACTTTGTCTCCGCCCAACGTATTATACAAAGACTTATTACAGTTGATTATATGATATCTTTTATTCTTCATTTGTGGATGAGATTAGATTACTCTTAGTTTACTACATTTTATAGCTTATGTATTCATACGAGGTTTCCATATATTGGAGTATACTTCGTATATATGCAGCTGGCATGGATACGTACCTAGTCTTAAGTATTTTGGGACTGGGGCATTACATATTTTTATGGTGGCCCATGCAGGTCGAGTTTGTCACTTCGATTACGTTACTGTACCGATGTGAGCCTGCAACATAGGATTAGAATCTAGGAATCTCATCCATACAGCTTGACCTCTTCCCTTGGCTTCAAATTTCGAACTCTCGTTCGACTTCCTTGAATTACATCTTGCTTGATTCCTTTCTTCCGTTGATTCTTATTTTTGTGCTTAGTGTCAACTAGGAAGATGACTACACTCGTATATGCTCATAAGTCAAACACATGGCTAGAATGGTTATATTGGCAATTGGAATACATTTAAGACTCTAATTGAGTTAAAAGCCTTTTTTAAAAAAAGTGTGATTTAATGATTTGTAATTTGTAAAGTAGGATATTACCAAAGAAAGTTTTAATCTTGAGATTTCTAAATAGTAAACACCATAGGATGGATACTGCAGGAAGGAAAAAAAATAGATATATAAATAGCTAGAATCTTTATACCATGGATTTAAGAAATTGATTGGATTTTTGAGTTTTGATATTTATGATTTATCGGGTTATAGCTGTACATCTTTGAACAAATATAAAATTGATTTAATTTCGAGTTGTTATATTTATAATTTATTGGATTATAGTTATACACCTTTGAACAGTTATAAATTGGGTTTGAAAATGATCTTAGATTTCAAATGTGGTTGTAGAAATTATTTAAATTTGCGTCGTACAACTTGCGATTTTCGTGTTTAGTAAATTTTGAATTTTAAGTGGAAGTAATGATGATAAATTTTGGTTTAAAATATTTGAAAGCTATGAAAACAATTTTTGAAATTTTTTATTTTAAATTGTGTCCTATGATTGAGGATTTACAAATCTATTTAGATTTTGGGTTCTTTTAAAAAAATTGTGAAATTGGATATCAAATTTCGTAAAATTATTTTTATTTATTTTATGACTGATAAGATTGTTTGAAATTTTAGTTTAATGTTGGATTACTAATATCACAAATTTTGAAATAAAAATAAAAATATATTAATGATGTGATAAGGTTGTTTTGATTGATCAAATAAAGTTACCATTTAAAAATTATGATTATGTTGGTATGACTTAGTATGAATAGAAGTTATAATTGATGAGTGTATTAAATATTGAGCTAAAATTTTGAGATTGCTTTGTAATGTGCTAGAAATTTTTATCTGGGGAGCTATTAATTTTTGTAGAGTTTTATAGTTATGATTAATTATGGATATTTTATATAGATTCATGATTTATGAACTCTTGAGTTTAAAAGTTGAATTGAAAATGTAAAATTTTGAT
Source organism: Iris pallida (assembly GCA_029216955.1). Lineage (NCBI taxonomy): Eukaryota > Viridiplantae > Streptophyta > Magnoliopsida > Asparagales > Iridaceae > Iris > Iris pallida. The sequence continues at coordinate 9,145 of JANAVB010016302.1, read as the reverse complement.
AAAGTTAGTAGTAACATGATAAAAAAATGCTTTGAGATTTATGAGAGTGTTTTAAATTTTTTTCATGATGAATTTGAACGGCTTGGAGTGAATACAAATTTTGGTGGTTTATTTTTAAAAGTTTATTTTTGAAACTTTTGGAGGAAGCTTGAGTTAAAATTTTAATAGAAGGCCATCAAGATAGCCCTAATAAGATAGATGTACTCCACACTAATTGCCATATCACTCATGACCATGATAGTATTATGTACACAAGTGTTATTAGTCATCTACCAAACTATGCGACGGTACCCCAATCTTGACTTACTCGACCTTTTCTCGTGACCTACTAACCGTTTGCGGATTGAATAACGAATTGATCGCTCCTTGACAGTATTCATCTAGAAGACTATCTTCTCACTAGAACTGTATTCCTAAATTATTATTTTACTGGATTCCTTAATTAATTTTATCTCATGCTTTAACTTGATCTCATTTATTTTTGTGCATAAATTGTCACCCCATGAACTCCCACTTTCTATTTTTGATCTTTTGGCGTCCCTTACCGTGACTTGGATATTTGGAGCACAACACTAGACTTTTCTTTTCAACAAATTTCATATGTAAGGCCTAGACAAGCCCGCCTTCATGTAGATATATCATGTCCCACTAAAACACGTCTCCTTGTCCTCTATTGTCTTGATATGACTTTCTGGTCGAAATGGCTAAACTATAATCTTTACCATGATACCGATATATTTTCGACCACGGATAGGGATTCAACCTCGACTCAATTCTTTCGAACTGATATGTGATTTTGTTATACTTAATTCCTTAAATGCTTAGATTTGTGCTTTATCTTGATTGCTTAACCCATTGTCCTATCACACTACTAGCTTAACTCTTGTAAGTTGGGTAGAATACCTCACCACCTAACAAACCTTTTTCTTGTGAACCACATTGGTAAGTTCACTTAGACTAAATTCAGAGGACCCTACCTTATCTAGTTTACCAAGCCATAAATAAAGAAACCCTAGGACAACCGTGTAGGCCCAAACTTCAGGCGAGCCTTTTTTTTAAAAGATCTTGGACTATTTAAAATTTTTTTCATCAGTACCTCCCTTGCTCATATTTTGACTATCTCATGCTGCTAATATAGCTTCAGTTTTGCAAGCTTATTTCGTTATCAAGCTTGATCATGACATATTTTATTGGGTGCACCCACTAACATATTATCTAATCATAACCGGTGCATGATGGTCTGAGCAACTTATTGCACTTTGGTTCGCTTATCACATATTATTCTACGTGGATGAAGACATAGTAAACTTGTCTTAGAGTCTCATCCGCGACAGCCTTGGCAATTCTCTTTTGAATTATTTCCGCCGCCTATGAACCCCGCAATTCGTACTCAATATATAACACCGTCTTTGAAATCTTTGTTGTTCTTGTCTTTTACTTGTTTCGAAAAGACAAGGTACTGTACTTGCTAAGATAGACTCAAGGTATCAGCTTTGGTTGCCCAATCGGTTAATTATACACAAATGTAGATAGCCACCGACCGACTCATGTGGCTATATCATCGCCTTTAACTACTCCTCATTTTTTTCAACCCTAAAATTGTCATCGTGCCCTCCCAATTATTCTTAAGCACTCGAGAATGATTCTAATCGTTCACTTAATCAAACCCTCGACCAAGACGATTAGTATCGAGTTCTCCCTTAAGGGATCATATTTCCAAAATGTCTAATTTATTCTCTTTGGTCTATTCAATTCCTTACTGTTCTCTAAAATTGGATATTCAAAATTTTGTTACCTTCACTAGCAATCCTTATTTGAATTCCATAACCATGATATATTTTTGTATATATCGACTCCACAATTTTCTATTGCATGGTGGTATTGAATGCCGTTTTATCGCCTCCTCTAAAATTTAATTGTATTTTGGTATTGACGAACTCTTCCTATCCCTCAACCCTATCTACCCTATTAATCCTAAATTTCGAGGACGAAATTTTGTAAGTTGGGTAGGATATAAAATCTCCTATTTTTTATTATTTTTATTATTTTATTAGACTTAAAAATTAATTTATGCAAATTATGATTTTTTTTATTTCATTAGAAATGACCTTAGCTATTGTTGAATTTTGGAATACAAGACTACCATAAATTTTGGCACGGAAGATGTAGCATTGTGCCTTGACTAGTGTACCAGTCATGCCGGGGGAAGCCTAGCCATGGTGATGTCCAAACTAGAAAAACTAGGCCAAGTGGAGAATGGACTTATTTAAATCATTTTAATTAAATATTATTTTATATATTAATTTTTAGACGGGCCGGTTTGTCCAGTTCAGCCCGAACTGGGCCCGAACCAAATTTAAGCCCATATAGGCATGGGATGGGACCAAGGTGGCCATGTAGACATATTTTATGTACGTAGAAATATTTCCTAAATTATTTAAAATTTTATGTACAATTTCTAATTATTTAATTATGTGTACAATTATCGGTATTTTTATTATTAAATAATATTTTACAAGATTGTACATGTTCCTGGACCCGGATAAGGGTGTGTGGTACAGTTCACCCATTGGAGCAAATTTTTATTAATTTATTATTATTAAATTTATTTTGTAGAGATTTATTAAACATGTTTATTCTATTAAGATATTATTATTATTTTGAATTGAATTTATATACATGTAGATATGATTTAATACATTCAATATTTGGATAGATAATATTAAATTTGTTATTTGGTTTTTAAAATAAATTATGGTATATATATATATGATATATATATATAATATATATATATATATATATATATATATAATATATATATATATATATATTTATATATTATATATATATAATATATAGATATATATATATTATATATATATATATATATATATCTATATATATATATATATATATATTTGTTTATTTATATATCTAATATATATATATATAAATATTTATATTAATATATATATATATATATATATATATATATATATTATTATATAAATAAAACTATATATATATATAATAATATATATTATATATATTTATATATTTTTTTTAAAAAAGATCATGGAGTGGTCGGCCCAATGGGGTAGGACCGACCACCCCAACCATAGAAGAATAGCCGTACATCATAATTAGCAAGCAGCAGCTTAGGCTGCCTAACCCCAAGCAATATAGCAGCTTGGCCTCCCACCAAAGGAAAAGCAACAGTAGCAACAAGTAATAATAGGAGGCTGAGCACTATCCCTTCTTTGGCAAAACCTAAACAACCACATCAACAACAACGCTGCCACCACCACAACTCCACCCAAACCCTAATCCATCTCCAAGTCCTTCCTCCTCCTCTCCCCAGCGGGCCAGGCCATTCTCGTGCGCCGCGGCAGCATCCTCACCCGCGAAAACGACAACGGCGACAACGGCAACAACAGATTTTTACTTTACGGTATCCCACTTTTTCGATCGATCTCTCTCATTTTAACTCTGATTTTAGATCCGTAAATTCATGTAGAAAGCCCACATGACCCTCTATCATCCCCTTCAAATAGATTTATTTATTCTGCAGTAAATTCCAGTTTTAATTAAATTAAAATTTTTGAAAAAAATTAGTTTTTATGAACCTTAAAATCCCGTACGAGGTACGTCCCGACAAACCGGGCGACCCCGTCGCAAACCGAGAGTACCGAAAGGCCCGTATCGGCTTTGTGGACGTGCCGGCTTTGACGGAATTTAAATTGGTTGCATGTGCGCGACGAATTTGACCCGTATCCATCAAATTTTTCCATATCGGACTTTCTCGAGATTTTTCAATTACTTTGTGCACACACATCAAATCGCGACGAAACTTGTGCCATTGGACTCGAAATATTTTTCTGATCTTGTATGCCAAGTTTGGTCCGATTCTGAGAAGGTTGACTGGGACGTCATTTTGGCGGGCATACAATCCCACTTAACGGACGATTTTGTGTACGGCCCACCGGAATCCAAAATTGGACATACCGTTGGGTTCTTCTCATCAAAAAAATCCATAGACATGTAGTTTGACGACTTTAGAGACCGTAGGTTCTGACGCGCATTTCGGTACAAAGCGGGTCCAACGGCGGACATCGTTTTGACCCAAAATTATGATTTTGCCCATGTTCCAGAATTTAACTTTTGGACAGGAGTTTTCTAGGCATATCTTATATTCCAAACTCGTTCGTGATGTCTGTTGCAGCATCCAGAGTCATCGGCAGAATTAACTTTTTCTTGCTTTATTTATTTGTCGGTTCGAGCTACTAGATTATTCCCCTTTTGCACATAACCTCAAGCAAGATACCTTGCCATTATACTGTTATATTCAGTTGAATTTTATTACATATCATTGTTCATTTATTTCCAGTTCTTACAGTTCTTGATTTACTGTCTGCTTAGTGATATTAGATGTACTTTGTTATTATCCTTTGATTGCATATGGACCTAGAGTTAAGGGACCACCTTCTGTAGTGTATCGCATACACCTTGACACAGTTGTACCACGAGGATGTGTGAGATGAGTAGCATGTAGAGGTTCTTGCGTGTGGGCTGATCCCCTATGCGCATGCGTTAGGGCTAACTGCTAATAGAGGCATGTTAGGAGACTTAGCAGTTAGTAGAGGTACATGAGTCATGGATGTGACTCTGTTAGGCATTGGGTGGGAAGAACAGTTCCTTAACGTATGGGCCAAGTATGCACTTCCCTATTGTCGGTTATCTCTGCGGGAGATACAGTCCTGGATCCTGATACCTGATTTACTGCTGGCCTCTGACATTTGATGAATGTTATGCTTTAAGGTCCCTGGTATCCTGATGGGGCCATACCTGAGATTACTACTCCTGAGCCAGAGTGCCCATGCTTGAAGGTTTGCTCTTACTGCATAAACACATTAGATGGTTAGGTAACCCTCGTCAATGTCATATCACCCCGTTCCATTTGTAGCTTGGGACAATATCGCATCGCGGTATAGTGTACTACCACTTGTCCTTCTTTGGTTGTAGGGGTAGTCCACTATTTCGATGATGAGGTATTGGATCTTGTTACGAGTGAGACTATTTATTATACTTGTGATTTATGACATAGTATATATATTCAGTTATGTGGCATATTCTTTATGTATCTTGTTACGTCCCTCTGAGGACCTGGTTATCTCTCCAGGTGTGTGCTTCTGTGATATTGCAGGTGTTCTAGTCGAGACCGTGATCTTCTCCATCCTTTCGAAGATGATTGAACTTGGCTAGTCTTGTTATTTCATCTATTCCTTCTTGTACCTTTTATTTGAGATAGTTGGTAGTGGACTTTGTCTCCGCCCAACGTATTGTACAAAGACTTATTACAGTTGATTATATGATATCTTTTATTCTTCATTTGTGGATGAGATTAGATCTCTTAGTTTACTATATTTTACAGCTTATGTATTCATACGAGGTTTCCATATATTGGAGTATACTTCGTATGTATGCAGCTGGCATGGATACGTACCTAGTCTTAAGTATTTTGGGACTGGGGCGTTACATATTTTTATGGTGGCCCATGCAGGTCGAGTTTGTCACTTCGATTACATTACTGTACCGATGTGAGCCTGCAACATAGGATTAGAATCTAGGAATCTCATCCGTACAGCTTGATCTCTTCCCTTGGCTTCAAATTTCGAACTCTCGTTCGACTTCCTTGAATTACATCTTGCTTGATTCCTTTCTTCCGTTGATTCTTATTTTCATGCTTAGTGTCAACTAGGAAGATGACTACACTCGTATATGCTTATAGGTCAAACACATGGCTAGAATGGTTATATTGGCAATTGGAATACATTTAAGACTCTAATTGAGTTTAAAAGGCTTTTTAAAAAAAGTGTGATTTAATGATTTGTAATTTGTAAAGTAGGATATTACCAAGGAAAGTTTTAATCTTGAGATTTCTAAATAGTAAACACCATCGGATGGATACTGCAGGTGATTAAGGACGAATACTGGAAGGTGATTAAGGACGAATACTAAAGCATATTCGATCTCCCTATTGACTTGCGCCCCTCTTTTTAGAGTGTGGCGCATCACGAACTTTGTGCCACCCCTTCTTAGGGTATAGTTGCTTCAATTTGAGCACTGTTCGTTCTTATGAACTGTGTTGCTCATGCTATTGTGCAACTTAGCTTTTTATGCAATCAAAAATATTGCATACCTAAGTTAAGGCGCAATCCAGTATGTGATGCAACCTGAAATGTTGTACAACTTAAGTTTCGTGCAACATAATATGTGGCGCAACTCAAGTTGTCGCGCAACTCAATTGTTGCGCAACCTAAGATGTTGTGCAACTCAGGATTTGGCGCAACTCAATTGTTGGCACAATCTAAGAAGCTTGTGCAACTTAATAGTTTGTCCAACTTAATTATTTTACTCTGTATAAAGTTTGCACATTATTGTTGCCTATAACTTTCTTGTTCATGTATTTCTTTGCAGTTGATCTTAGGGAAGACCCTAATGCTGAAAGATTTGCTTCAACATTTAATGTTTCGGAGTATAAGGAGAATCTATCTCATGTCACATTCCCTCAGTAAGACGGTCCTGAAGCACGAAGAACTCTTCTCATAGCTTAAGAGAACCAAACTTTGTTGAACTTAATGAACGGAGAGCCTCTTGAAAGCCTGGATACTGTGGTCCATAAGAAACCTGTCTTTCTGTTCGAGAATGCTATCAAAAGGACCTCACAGCCAAAGACCAGAAAAGCAGAGAATTTTCACAAAGGAGGATAAAGTTATATACCTTACAGAGATATCAAGGTCTATGGCGTTATCCCAATATTCTTTTGCCAGCTATCCCAGAAGGATGTCTTGGGATCTGACTCCCATCAGGCGAGAGTCGATAGGATTTGTTACAAACTGGGTCTGAAGAACAGGGACCTTTTTTATAGTACTTATGAAAAGTACAGTACATATTTAAGAGGTTTGAGGCCGAGCTGTATCCCTCCCGAGGATTCCTCCCTACTCCTTCCGATCAGAATACCTATTTTTGCAAACACATTTGCAAAAGCTGAAGAAAGATATCCAGACCACGCTATGCGCATAATAGGTCTGGTTAACCCAGACATGAAGCGCTGGAGCAGTTTTTGTATTTGGGTTTTGGAGCAATTCAAGGACAAGCTCCTCAATTTGGGTCTCTATAACGCCATCTGTACTACAGTATATGGCATTCGCCCGAACGCACACATGTTTTTGGCTTTAGTAGAGAGGTACAATGAAAGCACTGGGACTTTCATAACTCCCCATGGGAAATAGGATTCGCTCTTCATGAGATGGAGTATCTCTCTCATTTACCAATGGGTGATAATCCCTATGAAGAGTATGTGCCTACAAACGATGAATTGGATGCTATGGTAGACGAGAACCCTCAAATGATCGCAGTTTTCCAAGAATTATTGTGTCATTATAAGATCTGCTCGCTCTATTACAAAAGCGCCACCGCAGGGACTTGTTACACCACCAAGTGGATGACGTATCTTTTCTTGGGTCATACACGAGAGGACAAGCCACTGGAAATTTAAGCCTGTGCTCCTCGTTTGTTTGAACCCTTCGATAAGAGCGACATGCAGTATTTGATGGAGCAACATGATCACAAAGATGTTACGCTGGATAAGGATTTACATCCGTTCAAGGTCGGCGACACTCCCCAGAGTTACATTAGACAGGGTTACAGACCTATGTCTCAAGAAGCCCAGCTAGCGGGTTTTCTATCTTTATGGCTACGATACTTTATAGTTCCAGGAGCCAGTACAGTCGACCGATTCCATCGAGGCATCTTGTTTGCTATAACACATCTTGTCTTCGGATACAAGATGGATCTTTTATCGGCCGTGACTTGCCGCTTGAACGCTGGATTGCGTTCTTTTGTACAGACCATGCTGAATGACAAAGCGGCGAGGCAATATTTCCCTCGTACAGAGATGTCGTATACTTATCTGTTCGGATGGCTATTGCTCCACCATCATTGCGTGATGAACCCTGATATGGGAATCGTCGACGGAGACTTCATCAGACGCTTTTCCAGTGCTCACTGGCAATATACAGCTCTTTCAGAGTGTAGATTTGCTTTGAACCGAAGATCAGATGGAGTTTTCAGTGCGTTGGGCCTCCTCATGGATGATAAGCTATGTCTCCATAAATGATGGACTTGACTGCAGAATCACTTCGTTTAAGTCCACTCATCTTTTCGTGGCTGCAGGCGATCCGTCCTTCTCACCTGGTCTATAGGTTTGAGGAGGAGTGCTATCTGGAACCGTACTTACCGAGTAGATTTGCACGGCAGTTCGGATATGACCAGCTTCATGTAGGCAACGCCACCACTTGCCTATAGGACAAGGGTTACCTTATTGATGGGGATAGGGCGTGGAGCTATTATAATGCTCGGGGTACAAAAGCCATGTTTTCCATGCCCTATAATCTTTCCCAAGGCCCGCGTATGTTATATACATACGCAAACTTCTATACTTCAGCAAACACGTTTGCTGAAAAATTCTACCCTGCACACAGTTTTGTCCTGAAAAAAGATCCAAACAAGGAAAACATACTGCTCACTCTTTTCGGGATACAGAAGACAATGATCCTGCGGATCCACCATTGGAGGCATCAATTTTACTGAACTATGCTGATCAAGTCCAAGATCCTCTGGATATATCTATAAAGGTACGGAAAGAGAAATCCTATATTAAGGGTTTGAAGAAAAGAAGACTAAGGAGACGACAGCACCTCCTCAGCAAGATAATAGACCCGACTCTCCAAGGGCTCCAGAGAAGAAGAGAAGGACATCACTGGTTATCAATGAGCCAACGACCACGAGAATAACTCGTTTTCAATCAAAACAAATGCTCCTTAGTTCTTCCTCTGGAGAGAAGGACATTACTCCTTCTTCTATTCAGAAGCAGGAGAGAGTTATAGAAGGAGGAACATCTACTTATTTGATCGATCCGGAGTGATCGCACTGGAGCTGTTACAGAGATGGTCGCATCATCTCACAGAGAGGTCAGGAAAAAGTTAGTAATCGTCGAAGAAATACCATCTCAAGAAGGTAATATCAAAATTGTGATATACCCTAATATATCAATTTTTTGTCAAAGATGTATATAAACTGA
>JANAVB010016301.1:0-43709 GCA_029216955.1 Iris pallida | reverse complement strand
CCTTTTAGATTATTGGAAGTTACCTTTCTTATTTTTTATATTTTTTTTGAGTACCAGCTTTCACATAGGATGGTAGACTGTCTTACAGTTTTGATGATTTGTTATTTATGTATCTTTCCAGTTTAGCACTCTAGATTTTTTGTGTGTTTGATACCCTATGACCGTCTTGGTTTAGCATGACTAGTATACCTAGATGAAACTTTCACTACCACCGTATGCAATGACCCTGTATGTCATCATTTTGATCACATGATTTGTTTTAATCTGGGACTTTGATTTGTGGGGGTTTGACCTAGAAGGTATGGACATTTTAATTTCGAGGATAAAATTTTTCTAAGGTGGGTAGACTTGTAACACCCAATTTTCTAAAATGAGAGTAATTTTGAAATTTTGTAATTTTAATCATTTATGGATTTAACATTTAAATCATGATATAATTTTGGTAATTTTTTAAATCATTTTAAAACTATTTAAAATCTTGACTTGTAATTTTGATGTTTTGCTAGTGAAACCCTAGAGACTGTTTGACCTAGAGCCTAACCATGTGATTAGGATATTTTAATGTCATTTTTGGCCTAAGGATATTTTACATTAGACCTCCATGAATTATTTTGATATTTATTGCGTTGGTGATTGTTAATTTTGACCTTTGATAGGTGTGATGATTTTCTGTTTGTATCGGATACGTATCAGTTTTTATTTATAAATGTTTGATGTGCCTCAAGGAGATTTTTTTTATTGCTGATTTTTTTTTGAAAAGTATTTGAATGAGATTGTTTTCTGCATGTGTTTCCTATGATTGCTTTATTTTAATTTCAATTTTTTTAAGGTGGATAGATTTGTCACCCCTAGTTTCCAGAAACAGGGGTATTTTTGTCATTTTTTATTTTTAAATTATTTTGGAATTATTTATTTATTTATTGTAATATTTTGGGCTTATTTGAGTCGGTTCGAATTTCAACTCATTACGACTTGTATCGGGGACCCGGGTAGTTTTGACTCTAGCGGGCCCACACACTAGTTAGGCATGGCCCGCATAATATTAATTTTAGTCCACATGATATTAATTTTAGTTAGTGACTAGACTAATTATTTTGGTTAGTATTAATATGGATTAGTGTTTTAGGATTGACCAAACTACCCCCAACTTAACCCCTTACCAATGTATTAGTAAATAGACTAGAAAAGGGGCTTTTGGACTTTTCCTAATAGGACAAAATCACCTTTATGGCCAGCCACAATAAGGATAGGGTTGCGCCTCCCATTTGTCATTATCCATCTATTTTCTCTCTCTTGTTCTTCCCCAAATTCCTAGAGAGCAATCCCTAGCAATTTCTCCACCAAATCATTCCATTTCACCACCAAATCTTCTTCTTTCCTTCTCCATTCTAGCCAAGGAGGAAGCTACCCAAGTTTGGGAGGATTCGGAGCTCGTTCGTGTCCTTTTGGAATCTCTACGTGTCGGTGTCGCTCCGGGAAGGCTTTTCTTCGATTCGATCTACCGGGAGGTATAAATCCCTTCTCCTTTTCATTTCCTCATGCATATAGGTCTGTTTTGAACCCATAGGAATGACTCCATAGTTGTATCTCCATTTGTGTCCATTTCGTGTCCATTTGGAGGTCATAGGAGTGTCCTTTGTGTTGTGGTTGTGTCCATGTGGGAAAATCCCAAATTTGGACACACTATGTGTTGTTGTTATGTATGAATGAATTATTACATGTTTAATCTCATATTTTTGTATTGGAGATGTGTTCTATAGTGTCTCATATATACATATTAGTGTAGAGAGTGAGTTCTTGATATATTATGTTATATACTTGTGTTCTTTTGTCTCAAACCTAAATCCGTCATGATTTTATCCACGTTTTTAATTTCAGCCCTAACTTAGAAATGTCATAACTTCTAGCTCAAAGCTTGTTTTAATCTCCCGTTTTTTTTAAAAAAAGCGTATTGAAGTTAGCTTTCCAAAAACATATATTAATAGGCCTAATTCTTTCTGTAAATTTCTGGAGAATTATTTGAGTGTCAGCTGTACGAAAGACAAACGCGTTCTCGGTGTTTTCGCGATTTCGGGAGTTTTCGGAAACGAAAACGCGATCCGTTTAAAGTTTCGGAAAGCTAACACATAGATATATAACATACTTTAATCCTAAATTTTAATTCATGCTGAGATGGTACAGTATTGATTTTTAGTAGGGAGTTACTATTCGGCATATGCATTTTGTGCACCCTTATGTGTAATATAATGTTCTATTTGATTTTAACCCATGTTAATATATACATTATGTAATTAAATAGAGAATACAAGCATGAGTAAATGGTTAAATAAATGATGAGGTGTAAGTATCCTATCTAATGTAAGCATGCATAAGTATGGCTTGTAATGAATATATAGGTTCCATAGTGTAATGTATGGTGCATATAGTGGTGCAGAGAATAATGAATGATGAATGAATGCAAGCATGAATGTAATATAATAATAAATGTAATGTATGCAATATACAAGTTAATAAGATGTAATGTTCTATGTTAACACAAATCCAATATTACCTCATGTACCCCCTTATACTATGTTGACACTATCACACTTGACACATTATTCACTTACACTTTGACACTCTTTGATATGTATACACTATATATGCCCATTTAACCCTCACTTGCCCCTTTTCCATGTTCACATACACACACATAGCCTCTTAAGTAAGTATTTATGAATATTAACTTAGCTATGTTTGTATATATATATATGTTAGCATATTGTGTTGTAATATATATGTTTATATAACCATTTGAAATGCCATGATTATAGACCTAATATTGAATACCAATATATGCATGTGTATATATGTGTAGACATATATAGCTTAAAGTAATAGGTTACCTAGTGTATATCCAATGTGAATTCTTGTCTATTTGAGTATTGAATTTCATGCTATATAGAATTGGGTGTATGTTGGCTTGTATAGCCTTGTATTGATGTGTGCTTGCTAGGATAGTCTTGGTTAGGCCTAGTAAGACTTACTGGGTTAGGACATGACCTAGTTTGACCTAATTTGACTAGTGCAGTTGACCAGAGTTGACAAGGGTTGACTTTAGCCTAGTTTGACCTAGATTCATGTAGAATGCATTGTAGTACTTTATATTACCCTTCTGGACATGTTGTGACTTATGCTGTTCTAATTAGGAGCCAGACACCTTGTAACCTGTGTTGCTTTAAATAGGACTCTGTGGCTTCAGTTGGACCCTCTATACTTATCAGCTGTTCAGGTTATCGAGGCGAGTACATTCTCTGATCATTTCATATCCTGCTTAGAATTATTTCCTGCAGTAGATTACTTTACTTGTACTGTCACGTTGGTCACACGGATTGGTACTATATGGATCCCTTCTTGAGATGTTATCCTTAGGGAGCATCAGGTACTACATGTTCTGTGCGTTTCACTTACATGACGTATCATATGCTTCATTGGTTCTTTGATCACTTACGACATATACTCTTATGATCGTAGAGTCTTCCTAGAATTCTTATTCCATTTATGGGACTACTATGTATCACTTTCGGGGTCTATTACCTTCGGGGTCTATTACCTTCGGGGTCTATCACCTTCGGGGTCTTATCACCTTCGGGGTCTACCACCCTTCGGGGGCTGTTACATAGCATCATATAACATAACCTGGTTGGATCCTTGTGTATTGATTGGAGGTACGGAGGAGTATAAATAGCCATGTGAACAATTCCAAAGTAGAATAGCCATGCACGCCTCTTTAGTATAGCCATGTACAATCAAGCCGTTCACATGTCGACTTTGTGCTCTAAATCACTACTCACTGGTAGCTCTTTATTTATAGTAGATATTTCTATTACAGCTCTCTCTCTGTTTACATACAGCATTTCTTTCAGTACCTGTATCTTACTTTACTGCATGATTATATTTTCTAACCTGCTATGAACTATTGAGATGTAATGTGCTCGCTCCCGTCCTGACTGACCTGTTAATTTTACAGATGGCCTGGGATTGCCTGCTAGCCTAGAGGAGACACAGTAGAGGTTGTTTAGATAGTTATTTCATTTTGTCTGGAGTTGTATTTACTTTGTGGATTACTGTATTTGAGTTTTGAGATGTATTTCTGGGTTTATGTATCTTAGACACTTAGACTTCTATCTCCTATATTTATTTTGGATTTCATGTTTTATATCTATCTTTATCATGCTCTACCGTAGATGTGATTGAGACTGTATCTGCTATGTTACCCCCATTCGGGGAGTATAAACTGTTTAGTCTTATACTGTTAGATGCATTGAGACCTAGGACAGCGTTCTACCGCCGACACTGCGGCGTAGGCTGGGCGTTGTTACATTCTCATGCCCTAACTCTAGGGTGCGGGTCGTGACATCCTCAATCTTCCAAACTACTAGCTATTATCATCTGCCAGCCCAGAAGCAATCAACTGGTGATAATCAAGATCAAAGGGAGCTCACCTCTTCTGACCACTAGTTATCGACTTACGTCGTAACAAAGATAAAAGGAAGCTCACCTCTTCTGAGCCACTGGTTATTGATCTCCGTCGTAACAAGGAGAAAAGGGAGCTCACCTCTTCTGAGCCGCTTGTTATCGACCTTCGTCGCAACAAGCCTAAACCTCCTTGCTCTTCTGATCCTCCTCTTGTAATCGATCTGACTAAGCCGGCTAAGGCTAAAGGTCCTGTTGTAAATATGGATGTACAAATCAATGAAAAAACATCTACTTTTCAGTACACTGATGTTATTTATCATACTAAATGCTATTTGGATATGCTTGACAGCTTTCAGTCCTTTACAATAGGAGTCGTACAATCCCTTCAGACGGAAGTATTATTTGAACATCCAGATGACTCATACTTTGTTGTCCCTTCTCGAAAGAGAGGTAAGTGTCCAATACTTTTTAGTAAAGGGCCAGAACAAAAATTCAGCTATACGGATGATAGCAAAAATAATGATATGGGACGTCTCCAACTTCGTCGTTATAGTCAACAATCAAAAGATATCATCCGAAAGATGGGTTATGACTTCAAGAATGGCCTCAATTATGGTAAGGGTAGACGAACTCCTATCCGTTCGGTTGTTCCGAAAGGAAAATAAGAGATGTACTACAGTAGGACAAAAAGAGGCCTCGGATATACTTCACCTCTGGTCTTATCTCCAGAAGTCTCCGAATCCGATAATAAGGAACGTTCTAACTCTTCTGATTCCAGATCATGGGATTCTGACACCAGCATCGATCAAGTTCATCGATTGATCGTATCTTCTAACAGGTCTCCGCTGAACTCCTGAAAAGTTATGATGATGATATCGAAGAAAATCCTGAAACAGATCCTTGGGCTCAACGAATGGATACCCATTGGAAACTCCGATTCGAACAACGAGAACCTCCTACCGAAGATCAATTGGTTCAAATTGACGTAGGAGAAAATGGGTCACCTCGTCCAATATTCATCAGCAAGAACCTCCCAGAGGCAGATAAGCAAGAATTAATTCTTCTTATTCGAGAATACATTGATGTCTTTGCTTGGAATTATGAAGACATGCCAGGTTTAGATCCCAAAGTTGCTACTCATAAACTGAATATTTTGCCTAATGCAAAGCCAATCAAACAGCAGTAAAGGCGATTCAAGCCAGAAATGATGGACGTGATTGACGATGAAGTCAAAAAGCTCATAGATTGTAGCTTTATTCGAAAAGAACAACATCCAGATTGGGTAGCCAACGTCGTCCCAATCTTGAAGAAAACTGGCAAAGTTCGAGTTTGCATCGACTTCCGGGATCTTATTAAAGCTTGTCCGAAGGATGAGTTTCGTCTTCCTATTACAGATGTCATGATCGACAATACTTATGGGTTTGAAAGGATATCCTTTATGGATGGATTCTCTGGGTACAATCAGATTCGGATGAACCCTGAAGATGAAAAACATACTTCTTTCCGCATCCCTCGCGGAGTCTATTGTTACACTATGATGCCATTTGGTCTCAAGAATGCTGGCGCAACTTACCAATGAGATATGAGTACCATCTTTCGAGATCATCTTCGTAAGACTGTCGAATGCTATGTTGATGATATTGCTGTCAAGAGTCGTCTGAAGGAAGATCACATCCAAGATTTAAGAACTATCTTTAATCTAATGCGCCAACATCGGTTAAAAATGAATCCCACCAAGTCATTCTTGGGTATCTCTAGTGGTAAATTTCTCGGCTTCGTCATTATCTCTAAAAGTATACACGTGGATCCCGAGAAGATCAAAGCCATTCAAGAGATGCGTCCTCCACGCAACTTAAAAGAGCTACGAGGATTCCAAGGTCGACTTGCGTACATCAGAGGTTTATTTCAAATCTGTCTGGACGCTGCAGACCGTTTACTCAGTTAATAAGAAGGGTGTATCTTTCGTTTGGACCGAAGAATGTCAACAAGCATTCGATGATATAAAGCGATATCTGATGAACCCACCAGTCTTGGTGCCACCAATCTCAGGCATACCATTCTTAATGTATGTCCCTGCTATGGATCATTCATTGGGTACTTTACTTGCCCAGAAGAGCAAAGGGCCATGAACAAGCCATCTACTATCTTAGTTGTACTATGATTGGTGCTGAACACCGTTATAGTTCGGTTGAGAAAGAATGCCTAGCTTTATGTTCGCTGTTCAAAAGACTCGTCATTATATCATTGGCCAAACCATTCACGTTATTTCTCGAGTTAATCCTCTTCGGGTACTGATGAAGAAGCCTAGCACACTCAATTCCCGACTGGCTACATGGGCCATTCTGCTAGCCCAATACGACATGGTTTATGTTCCACAAAAGTCTGTTAAGGGTCAAGCATTGGCTGACTTTTTAGCGGCTCACCCTGTCCCAGAGACATCTAAGCTTTATGACGAAATTCCAGATGAAACATTAGAATCAAACATCATCTCTGAAGAATTTCCTACCTAGCGTCTGTTCTTCGACGGAGCTTCCCGGATCGGACCCAATGGGACCATTGTCGCATGAGTTAGAATTTTTCTAGTCTCTCCAGAAGGTTTAGCTATCCAAAGAGCTTATTCCTTAGATCAGCCATGCTCTAACAATGTGGCTGAATACAATGCCTTGCTCATAGGACTCCAATTAGCAAATAGTTGGAAGTTGAATATCTTGAAGTCTACGGCAATTCTAAATTGGTTGTCAATCAGGTTAGAGGAACATACGAAGTTCGCCATCAAGATCTAGTGCCCTATCATGAAGATGTAATTTATATGGCTACATCATTCAAGGCTTTCTTCATTGAATATGTTCGACGAGCTTGTAACACTGAGGCAGATGCTTTAGCGAATCTCGCAGCAGTTTTAGCAATTACCGTCAAAAGACGACAAGTGGTCGTTGTTTCCAACAGGAAGTTGTTCTGCATTGAAAACAATCGCAATATTGAGTTTAGTAACTTCATAGAAGTTAATATTATCAATGAAGATTGGAGAGCTCCTTTCATCGACTTCGTAGTTCATGACATACTTCCTGAAGATCCTAAGGAGGCTACGAGTATTCGTCGACGATCTCTTCGATTCTACTATAATCAGACTACCAAAACTCTTTATCGACGGACTTATTATGACGGCCTACTCTTGCGCTGTCTTGCTGGTGATGAAGCGAAGCAAGTATTGCGTGAAGCTCATGATGGTGTTTGTGGAGCACATCAACCCGGCCCTAAACTGCAAGATCGTATCCGGCGAATGGGTTACTATTGGCCCTCTATGGTGTCTGATGCCATCGAATATGCAAGGAAATATCGAGCTTGTCAAATCCATACAGATTTTATCCATCAACCGTCAGAATTCCTTCATCCGACTGCTGCTTCCTGGCCTTTTGAAGCTTGGCGTATGGATATTATAGGTCCGACCAATCCTCCTTCTTCTAAAGGACATCGGTTTATACTAGCAATAACGGATTATTTCTCGAAGTGGGCCGAAGCTATACCTTTGGCTGAAGTCAAAACCAGCAGCGTCATCAATTTTGTCAAACACCACGTTATCTACAGTTTTGGTGTGCCTCGACGAATCAATCACGACAATGTACCTCAGTTCATTAGTCAAAAGTTCACCAGGTTCTGTGATGATCATCGGATTGACAATGTCGCTTCTACAGCTTACAACCCGGCTGCTAATGGCTTGACTGAAGCCTTCAACAAGACTATTATCAAGCTCCTTAAAAAGTTTGTGTCTACTAACAAACGAAATTAGAGTGAAAAGCTCAGAGAATGTCTGTAGGCCTACCGTACTACGGTCCGCAACCCTACAGGCTGTACACCTTTCTCTCTGGTGGACGGTTGTGAAGCAGTTCTACCTCTGGAACTTCAAATTCCTTCCTTGAGAATTGCTATCGCTAACGAACTTACTACGGAGAACAATGATCTTCTTTGACTTTAAGAACTGGAAGCGCTCGACGAGAAGCGACTTTTGGCTCAACAACATATTGAATTGTATCAAGCCCGTATCTCGAAGACTTTTAACCGCAAAGTTAAAGTCAGAGCCTTTCAGAAAGAAGAACTCGTTCTTACAGTCAGACGTCCCATGACTATGACTCACATGAGCAAAGACAAGTTCGATGCAAAATGGGAAGGGCCTTATATCGTGAGTAAAGTCTTCTCAAATGGAGCCTATCAACTCGCAGAGCTGGACGGTCGAGTTGCAATGATGCCTATCAATGGCAAATTTCTTAAAAAGTACTATGTATGAATGTAAAAGGGATTTCTTGTAAATATAACAAGACAGTTCATAAATAAATTTGGTTTTATTTCATCATAAACGATGTTTCATGATATCAAGGACGAGAATCACTATCGTCCTTCTTAAAGACAGGACGAGGACCACTACCGTCCTTTCAAAAATATAGTCGGCAAAAGAGCCGAGGACATCCTTGCTCGATTTCACCATAACGTGCAAGCGGCCATCCTCATGGCCTCTTCTTCTTCAGTCTTCCCTGGCTCAACTAGGAAGTCCAAGATATCCTGTGGCGGCTTGGGTGCAGACGAACCTTCGCCCGCCTCCGTCTGCTTTGGCTGGGTTGGCTCGGTTGGGCGCTCCTCAGTGACTTTTTCAACCTTGGGGACAATCTCAGCCTTCTTTGATGCATCTTTAGACGACATTTTATGTTAAAAGTGAAACTGATCATTCCATCTAAGTTTCTATTCTATTTATAGGCAGAGATTCTTGAGACAGTCGATTACGCAAATCGAAGTGACATATTCTTTACAACATTCATCCCATTCATCAGACGGTTCACCTGTTTATTCCATTCATTTGACGGTTCACCCGTTCATTCCATTCATACGACGGTTCATCCGTTCATTCCATTCATTTGACGGTTCATCCGTTCATTCCATTCATCCAATGGTTTACCCGTTCATTCCATTCATCCGACGGTTCATTCGTTCATTCCATTTATACGACGGTTCATCCGTTCATTCTATTCATACGACGGTTCATCCGTTCATCCCGACGATTTATTTCTTTCATACATTCTGACGACTCATCCGTTCATCCATATCAACAACTTGTCACGTATTATTACCTCTGATTAAGTTATCTACCGAAATAATGATATTCAAAAAGAAAATTATATTCTATCTAGTCCACATTACCTCTGAGCAGATATAATGAATATAATTATTTTCTAAATCGAGAAATATATTATGTCCTGAACCTCTAAATATATTTTCTATCGCTATTATTTATATCCGTAATAGGATATGCAACAAATAATAGAGCCATAAAAATAGTGTCTTTTCATTGATCAAGATAAAATACATTACAAAAAGATATATCATAAAGAAGACAATACAAGAAGTTTTCTTTCACTCAGTTGGTGGGGTCATCAGATTAGCTATCTGCT
Source organism: Iris pallida (assembly GCA_029216955.1). Lineage (NCBI taxonomy): Eukaryota > Viridiplantae > Streptophyta > Magnoliopsida > Asparagales > Iridaceae > Iris > Iris pallida. The sequence continues at coordinate 33,813 of JANAVB010016301.1, read as the reverse complement.
GCTTCAAGGTTTCGAGTCATTCTTCACGAGAATCCAGCACCCGCCTTCTAGCCTCCGCCATTCCAGATTCATCGTCAAATGTTGGCAAGGTCACTAGTCGGCGAGCGATTTCATCATTATGAAACTTGACAAACTCATTCTTCTCATGGGCCAGAATGTCTAGTTGCTGAACTGCAGCTTGATGCTGAGTAGTCTCTTCTTCAAGAGTAAGTTGAACGATTCTTAACTCCTCTTGAAGTCGAGCAAACTCTGCCTTCAGATCAGCAACCTTCTTCTTTTTCTCCCTAGCAGCAGACGCTATGATATCCATCTGAGAATCATATTCTGAAGATTTTGTGGCAAAAGTGTCCAAAAACTTCTTGAAATCAACTTTCGTGACCTCAGCTTCTCGAGTCATCCTTTCGAACTCGGCATGCACCAGTGGCTCTACCTCCCCTCGGTTAAGGTCTTTGTAAATTTTAATTGATTCGTCCAGCTCATCCAGCACATGTTCAAGGTAAGCAGCCTGAGCTTCATTACCTTGATCTCGGATACCGCCGATCAGATAAGAAGTTGGACTTCTGACAGTGATGAAACCAACATTCTCTTTCTCCATTACCCTTTCTACCAAGGGTCCCAAGGAAATGAAGAAAAAAATGGTAAAAGAACGAACTACAAATTTATTAGTAGCTGCTGCACTAGGTGTAGCAGCTATTCCTACAGAAGCTTCAACAGCAGATGCTTGTGAAGTTTGGCTTCTTGAACATCGACTGTAGCCTCTTTTGACAAAGGAGCCATAGTAGAGCTAGTTGCCCCTCCTAGATGCTCTTCTGCAAAATAAAGTAAACATCATCAGTTTGCTATTACTAAAGATTATCAGAAAAAAGATCAAAATGAAGTCAAGCTTAACAAAACTGGGTTTAGTGACAAGATTGTCATTTCATGGGATAGGCTGGAGCCTCGCGGAAGTAGTTTCAGACATTTACTGCCTGACTACTTCCTGCTTCATAGCCGCCTAATAGATGACGTCTGCAACTGGCTATCGTCTCTATCTGTACTATGTCAGTGCATACCGAAAGAATCAGAGAAGGTTGAATTTATGTACGAATAAAAGTTAAAACATCAGTCATCTGATCTATAAATGAAGATTACTAAAATCAGTCAATACCTTTTTGATCGGGGACAATAGCTTCCTCCGGTGCTGCTTCACTAGCAACATTCTTTTTTTGGGATGAATGGACAGCAGCATCCTCCTCATTGTCATTAACATCCTTCGTCGATGTTTCTTCGTCATCTGCCCCCTCCTCTTTTGCTTCCTCATCATCACTTGCATTGATTGGATCTATGTCAATGAAGCCGAAATCACAGTCATCCAGAGCCTCGATTATCAGCCGATCTTCTTCAGCATGATGCAATCTTAGTGTAGCTGGAAGATGAGCAGCTTCCAATACAAGTGTAGGAGATGAAAATACTTCAACAAATGATTCCGACTTATTGATTGGGGTCGGAGTTACAGTCGCTTTTGCAGCCTCATCTTTTGTTTCTGCAGTCTCTTCCCTTGTGTCTGCAACCTTGTCCCTTATCTCTGCACTGGTAGCTCCTTCTTGTGTATCTGTTACCTTTTGAGGCTCAGGAGCAGGTGTAGGAGAAGGCATCATAACCCCGGCGGTAGCACTTATCATGGCAGATGTATGGATAGCTTTTGGAGGGGTGGCCACTTTCTTTCTGAAAGCTATTTTCTTTCTGCGTAGAGGTTCTTCCGGGCTTTCTACATCTGCAGTGTGTGCTTGTCTTTGAATGGAAGTTGGGGTCATCACCTCTTCTCTGTGAGCCGACTCAGCCTGTTGCCGAGACTGCGATCGAGTAGTGACCCTTTCCGAAGAGTCTACAACAGTCTTCTTCTTAGAGACAGGAGAAGATGGTTCTTCTGCCTTCCACTTCTTCTTCTTGATCGGAGATCTTACAACTTTCAAAGAAACATGCATCGGTTCGTAGACTTCTACAGGGAAGTTGGCTTCCCTCGAAGCTTCTAGAGGTGCATCAGTCGGCTCGTGCTCTTCATCATTACCAAGAGGCAACAAAACAGCTGCTCCTTTTCTAAATCGTGTCACCGTCGCAAAGCTGTCTGTTAAATTGAAATTCTCAGCAAAAGTGTTTGCTGATGTATAAAAGATCGAATAAGTATACAGCATGCGGGGGCCACGGTCGTTCCTTGTCGACATCGAGAACGTTGTCTTTATGTCACGGGCATTATAATAGGCCCAAGCCCGGGCTCCATCAATCAAATAACCTTTTTCCTGTAGGCATGTTATGGCATTGCCTACGTGGAATTGGTCGTAGCCGAATTGGTGTGCAAAACGGCTTGGGAGATAAGGTTCAAGATAGCATTCATCTTTGAACCGGTATACTAGATGTGATGGCCGAATCGTCCTCAACCAGTCAAAAGCTGTATGGCCCAAAGGATGCATTCTCATTGAGTCGACGAGGTTCGTTGACATATATTCGTAACCGGCTGGAGACGAAACACAGTAGAAGTTCCATCCTTTGCCCAGGTTCAAGACTCGCCTGCAGTCTTTCAAAGTTGTATAGATCCACTTACATCCAGAATATCTTCTCAAAAAACTGCCGCTAACTGCTCCCATAGCAGGGTTCATTAAGGAAGGATGGTGTAGAAGCAGCCATCCGAACAGATATGTATACGGCAGTTCCAGCCGAGAAAAATGTCCATTTTTACCATTTCCTCGAATCATTGAATCAACGAAGAGACGGAGGCCGACGTTCATTCTGCATGTCATTGCTGACAACAAGTCCATCAGGTAGCCGAAAACTAGATGGACGGTAGCAAACAGTACGCCGCGATGGAAGCGGTCAACTGTACTGGCCCCAGGAACGATATATTGTCGAAGCCAGTAAGTAAGAAAACCTGCCAGTTGGGCTTCCTTCGACTTGGGTCTATAACCCATCCTTATAAAGCTCTCTACGATGTCTCCTTCCTTGAAAGGAGGATACTGAAGATCATCCTCAATCTTGATATCCATCTCGTTGTGTGTCTCCAACAACTCTATCACCTCGCTATTGCTAAGCGGTTTGAAGAAGTTGGGATTGCAGTTCTCATGTTCTTTGGTCTTCTTTTCAATAATATGGTTGAGGAAAAGATATGGCAACCACTTGGTCGAATAGCACATGCCGGCCGTGCCACTCTTGTAGTATAGAGAGCAAATCTTGTAGTGGAAGAGTAGCTCTTCAAAAACATCTACCAAACGGGCATTCTCCTGTCGCAGTCTGTCCAACTCATCATTTGTCGGGACAAACTCTTCATAGGGGATATCCTCCATTGGCAGATTTGAGATGTACTTCATCTCATACAAGGCTAATCCAATTTCCCCATGCGGCGTCATAAAAGTCCTAGTCCTATAATTGTATCTCTCCGCCAATACGAGGAATAGATATGGATTCGAGGAAAAGCCATAGACAGTGGCGTACACTGCCTGATACAAATCAATTTCTTTAAGTTGATCTTCAAATTAGACTAATATCCAATTGGCTATACAGATCCACCTTTTATTGTCCGGGTTCACAAGACTGTCAATCGCAGATCTTGGTCCGGATACCTCCTTTCCACCTTTGCAAACTCATTTGCGAATATTGGAGTCCTTACTGGTAGCAGCAGAGAAGAATCTTCCGGCGAGATGCAACCGGGTTTTTGTCCTCTGAGTAGAGAGCTATGTCGCTTAGAAGAACTGTAGAATATATCCTTATGATCTGGCCCCTTCTTAACACAGATATTACCTACTCGGGCTTGCTACAACGGAGTTATGTCCCATTCCATTCTTCTGAGATAGCTTGTAAAAGCATATCTAGACAGAGGAAGACATCTGGAGATCTCTGGCAGAAGTATCGTCTTCTCGCCCCTTTGGAAAATTCTCTGCTCCATGCGAGGCCTTGGCTGAGAATTCTTGTCAAAAGCCTCACCAAACAAGAACAGAGGTTTCTTATGGGTGATAGTGTCAACAGTTTGAAGAGGCTGCCCGTTCATCAGACAAAATAAAGTATTATTATCCTGTGCAATCAGAACAGCCTGCCGAGCTGACGGTAAAGCATATTGAGGAAAAGAGACATGACAGAGATCTTCCTTGAAAGCTGATTCAGACAGAGATCCTGCAAGAACCTCGTAGTTGGATCTTCTTTGAGGTTAACTGCATCAAATAAAGAGACAAAGATCAGTATGTGCAAAAGAAATCAAAAAAATTCTTCACAAATTCATCAAATTGTGCTGTGTGAAATAAACTATCAGATTGCGCCAGCACAACCAATGTGCGCAAGACATCAGATTGCGCCAGCATAACCAATGTGCGCAAGACATCAGATAGCGCCAGCCTACTTGCGCAAGACATCAGTTTGCGCTAGCACAATCGAGATACGTAAAACGTTAGTTTGCACATCATTGCGCAAATCGATGGATTGCGCTGATCATTTTGTCAGTGCTTTCCAACCGATTGTGCAAAGATACAATTTTCATAAAAATGAAAACTGTTGAACATGCAGTCGAAACCCTAAATAGGGTGGCGCAAGTGGTTGAGAATGCCATCAATCTCTAAAAAGAGAAAGGCATAAAAGTTCAAAACATCAAAAACCCTAAAAAGGGTTTCGATTATGGTTCGTCATTCACCTTGCAGAGCTGGGTGGCCTGTCTCATGACGAGATACTCGTGGTGCAACACGAGTCGAAGGTTCGGCAGGGGCCATTCCCTTCTCAGTGGCCGAGCGCTTGGGCGCCATTGATGTCGATGACGAGAAGAGAAAGAAGAAGTCGGAGTAGGAGAGGAGTTTCTTTCTCTTGAGAAATTGAAGGCAAGTAAAGATTAAAAGAATGGGAGAAGAAACTATTTATAGTTTCTCACAGAATCATAACGGTCACCTCCGATTGCACCGAGAAAGTCGGGGCTAATTCCTCCAAATGCGCAGCCAGAGTGCAACTTGATTTCAAATTTGAAATTCAAAGTATTTTGAAACTTTGAATATTTTCAAATTTTGAAAACTTTGAAGGGGTCTTGTAAGTCCAAAAAATCAAGTTACATCCATCAAATAGGCAGAGAAATCTAAAATTGAGCACTCTTCAATGAATTGCGTTGTAGGCAGACTGCGCTACAAATCAACTGCGCTAGCCTGAACTGCGCTAACGCCCGAGCGCGCTAGGCTGACATAGCAATACCATCATTACCTGACAAGAAGATCAAATCTTCTGACAACCTGACAGCCCGAAAAGCGAGGAGTCTGTTCGTTTCTCGTGCCGCGCCGCCTTCTAGGACAGTTGTCCAAATCCTAGCACGGTCCAGCTGCCAAACCCTAGCGCGGTCCAGCTGTTCCAATACAGCACAATTTGTTGACCAGAGCTGAGCGCAGTCTGAAGCTAGCGCTATTCAAGTGGCGCAATCCATCAAACTTGTTGAAGATAACTGACATTTATTACGTGGCTTACATGCCATCAATTGCTCACCACATGGCAACCGTCTGTACACGACCAAGCGCATTTCAAACAAACAATGCCACGCGTCTGAATATGGTTATACCACGATCGAGCAACTGCTCAATGGCCAGTACAGTTTGCAGTCTGCGCAGTCTGTCTCCAGCGTAGTTCATTGTGCGCAATCCAGAATAACTACAAAATAGTTATTTCCAGAACTCCATAAATAGAGTTTCAAGTTCTTCATTAAGGAGATCAGATCATATTATCATCAGAGATCAGGAGTTCTTGTCTAAGTGCTGCTGCATTCTTCAAAGGCTATCATCTTCAAAGTTTACTTCGTCCAAGGGATAAAGCGATCGTCTTCAGATCAGATTCCTATAGTTGTACTTTTCCAGAATTCATTGTACTCTTGTACTATTCTATAAAGTTTGTAAAATAAAAGACTTGTGTTTTTGCAAACAACTTCGGCGTAGGCTGGACGTACCCACTTCTCGTGCCTTTACTCTAGGGTGCGGGTCGTGACAGGATGCCCTACTATTGTACAAATCTCACAAGCCATTGTTGTTTGCATGTTACCACCGACAACTATTTGATGAACAAGGGAAGTTAAACTAGCAATTTGTTGTTGAAGAGAAGAAACATTTACCTCGTTAGTATGCCTAGATGGAAGATCCAGCCAAGTGCCAAATTATTGAGAATTGGTCATCATGTCCTGTAATTTTTTTTGGCTAATTGAAAAAAATATTTTATTACAAGAACGAAATAAAGATCACAAAAGCACACAAATGAACTAAAATTACTCCCTGGCAACGGCACCAAAATTTGTTGTGCTGTCGTAGGCACCCAAAAATAAAACTTTTACTCTTAAGAATATATGTAGAAGTGAGAGTAAGGATCGATCCCACAGAGAGTAATTAGTATAATTTTATGCTATATGAACGAGGATGGGGGGATGAATAAAATGAAAGACAATAAAAATGTAACACCCAGTTTTCCAGAAGAGGATAATTTTAAAATTTTGTAATTATAATTATTATTTAATGGTATTTATTTCATGTTATGATTTTTAGTGATATTTAATTATTTTTAAACTATTTAAATTCATGACTTATGATTTGGTGTCTTGCTAGTGTTCATTTCCAGACTGAGGGGTATTTTAGTCATTCTTTGTAATTTTAAGAATTATTTGGGATTATTAATTTTTATTTAAATTTATTAGGATTTATTGAATTTATGAGAATTTTTAGGAATTATTTGAGATAGTTTGAACTAGGTTGACTTTTGACTAGTGTTGACTTTGTAGACCTACCTAGAAGTTAACCCTAGTTAGTGGGTCATGGTTAGGTCAAGTGACTCTAGTCTAACCTAGCCTAGCACTTGGTTTAAGTCATTTTAGCAATAGGATTAGGAAGTCACAAGTCATGACTTATGGTTTTAGAACCTTGGTTAAGTTTAATCCTCATTAGCTTTGTAACTTGGCCCAAGGCCCAATAGTTTGACAAAACCTAAGCCCTAGGCTAAGTGGCCAGCCACCATATCATCCTTGGGAACAACACCCTATAAATATTCTCCTAGTTTTTAGGGTTGCCTCTTTTTAGTAAAGCTCAAGCTTGAGGAAAGGTTTGTTTCTATTTCTTTAATCCCTACAAATCCATTTCTCTTCCTTTTTCATTCAAATCTTCTCTATTAGGTTCTAATACACCCACTCTTGCTGCTACTGAAGTTTCATTTCAGTTTGTGGTGGTTTGATTGGATTGGGACATCAAGGAGAAGAGCTCTTGAGAAGGGGGTTTTCTTGAAAGTTCAAGTATAGGTAACCTTCTCATTTCTCCATGGATTTTCGATTTCTCTTCATCATTAGGAAGCCCTAGGGGTCCCCTAAGTATATGCATTGGTGTCGTGTCGGGTTTCATGAGTTTCGTGTCCATTTGGACACGTATCAGGGGTGTGGCCTAGGTGTTTGTCGAAATACACAAGAGGGAATTTCGATCTCGTTTTTGAAAAGTTTTTGAATAGGAAATTTAGTTTCATGCTTGCTTATGCATTTTTGATCTCCTGTGTTGGTTATCGTGTCGTTTGTGTCGGATTCGTTGTGGTAGACACGTGCTGCACACGACCGCGCGCACAGCTACAGTGCTCTCCTGCCTATCGGGGTCTGTAGCGGACACGACACGACACCATTGGGGATGATATTTTGGTGACACTTAGGACACGTGACTGACATGACTCTGACCAATTTTCAGCTCGTCTTATCGAGCAGTTTGGGAGAAATCCCAACCGCACCGATTTCCCCCTGTCTGTGCACACGAGTTACTTGGCCACTGATACGCGTGTATAAGTCGGACACGCAGACACGAGGACGCAGGGCAGGTCGACCTAGACCTAGCCCTAGTATAGGGGTACACTGGTGCACGAGCACGTGGCCTAACACGTGCTGTGTCATGTGCACGACACGCGTGCACACGTACACGACGTAGTGTGTTGAAACAGTGCCTGTGTGCACTGTTTCGTGTCCTGAGTTATTTGGGCACGTTTGTGTCCTTTTGTTTGGACACAAACACCCTGTATTACTCGTATGTAATGTATATTATAATTACCAACCTATAATTTCTTGTTTTGATTTTGTTTTGTGTGTTATTTCTAAATTACCCATTTCGAATTCTTGGCATTCCAGTTTTGGTTCCAGATTTTTATTATGAACTTTGCCATCAATTTTACCCATCTAATACTGCTAAGATGTTGAGTTTTATTTCCTATATTGTTTCTCCTATATGTTACCTTGCCATGGTTTAAATTGGTGTTGGTTTGATGAGTTGTGGACTGCTATATGGGTCATGTATTATAAAATAAGCTATGGACTGATTTTACTGTTTAGTGTATTCAAACTAGATTTCATTCTAGCTAAGTTCTCTGGAATTTCAAATCTGGGAATCTATGGGCAGGGGGTTCTTCCTATGAGTTTGGTTTTGATATGTTGAAACACTGTTTCATTTTAAAACTGAGTTCTTTTCTGATATGGAAATCTGTGAATGAGTTATGTGTGAAAACTGGAATTTTTGGGGCAATGGATTGATCCCCCTTTTCTTCTCAACTGATTTTGTGTTCTTCTACTTGAACACTATTACCTACACTAGTTAGCTGCTGTCCTAGGAGCAGTCCAGTCACACACACACACTGTCCTCCTCTCTTTACTAATTTTATTTCCTGCACATGTTTCCAGATTTTACCATCTAGTGATATACACATTGTTCAATATGCCTCAATGCATGTACCACACACCCACACAATTTTACACACACACTTATGTTTCAGTGACACACTCATACACACAGGTTCTACCATATTATGCACACAGGAAACCATGCCACTGTTTCCATAATTTAATGCTTTGTTTTTCTTTCTCAGGTTACATACTATACTCCCACATAATCTTTCCTGTCAACCAAGTTCTTTTCCTTTATGTATCTATCTGAAATTCTTGATGTAAACTTGATACTGAAAACACATGACACTGTCACCATGTCTTAATGGCAATTGCTAACCTGAACATATGCCTATAGGTTAGACCCTGTTTCACCCATGTTGAATTTCCCACACACACATATCACAAATGCCCACACATACACTGTTTGTAAGCTGTATACCTGGAACCTGGGAGATAACTGTCACATTGACTCCTATTTTCACTTACACTCACCCATCAAATCTGAGACCTAAATGTTACCCATACACACATGCACTAAACTGAAATCTGTAACAGCTACCATATCACATCTATGCATTATTATCACAACACACACATTTTGTTGGGTTTTTAGCCTTTAGTTTTGGTTTTTAGTCCCACATCGGCTAGAAAGGAATGTGTATCTCCATATATATGAGTCTTTGCTTTTTATGGAGATGCACATGTAGTGCACATGGGTGTGTGCCATGTGGGATTAATTATTAATGGTATAAAGGCTTAATCAACAATAAAGAAGCTGTAAGCTTTTTGCTCTTGGAAATTTATTTCCATGGAGCTAAGCTCCGTAGGAGCTTAGCAACTCGGACTCGGACTCGGGCTCAAGGGCTCATGAGGCGTAATGTAGCGTTTTGTTGGCGCACTTTGCACTTAGCACGTCAGCATCGTCGCTAGGCGCATAGTGCGCTTAAGTTGCGCGAGCCACTTGTGCGACCACGTTGCGCGGCCCGTTACGCGAGCCCGTCAGCATCGTCGCTAGGCGCATAGTACGCTTAAGTTGCGCTCGTTGCGCAAGCCACTTGCGCGACCACATTGTGCGGCCTGTTACGCGAGCCCAGTTACGTTGGCCCAGTTATGCTGGCCCAGTTACGCAGTCCAGTACGCAGCCCAGTACGCCTAGTACGCGCAGTATGCGTAGCGTACGCAGCGTGCGTAGAGTGCGCAGTGTGTGCAGCGTACGCAGTGTACGTAGAGTGCGTATGTGCGTATGGCTGGCTGCATATTAGAGCGGGAACGGTTGCAGCAGTTGCTGCACTTTCAGGAGTGGTTCAGCCACTACTCTGAAGTTCAGGCAACTGCTTGGCAACCGCCCCGTGGGCTATATATGCAGGTTCTCTCCTCTCTCTCAGTGTTGGAGAAATCAGAATTCCAGGGAGAAAACTCTAAGTGTTCTTTAACACAACAGAGTAGTGAGCGTGTTTTTTAACACAAATACGAGTACTTTTTAGTACGCATGGGTTCTGTTACTTCAGAAACAGAGAGAGAAGAGTAGAGCCATTGCCAGAGGAGTTCGCCGTCTTCCGAGGAGTCAGAAGAGCAGGAGTGTTCCAAGGTTTTCCGTCAACCTTGCTGGTTCCTGGAAGCTGTTCGCAGAGGACGAATAAAGCTTTAAGCAACGGTGATCATTCACACGAGCAATTCCATCTCTCGCCTGTCACCCTTCTGTTGCCTTTAGCAGTTCTGTCAGTATCTTCTTTTTAGAAGGCACTACTGCCAGTTTGCTACGATCACGAAAATCTCTTTAGATTATTCGTGAATTACGATATCTTTTTAGATCTCGTAATTTGCAGAATCCTTCTGGATCTCTGTTACAAAACCTTCTTTAAGGAATTGCATTTGAAACATTGTCTTTACAACTGTTTCAGTTTCTGTATTTTCCATCGAAAAGCGTGCCCCGGCGTTCCCGGCACTAACAATCTCAAAGCTTTATCGCTACGATGGAAAATATTAATGCTTCACTCCTCAATACTGACTTTTGCAAATTAGAAAAGTTTGATGGAGAGCATTATCAAGTCTGGAAGAGGAAGGTTTATCTCACTCTTCAACTTAGAGACGTTGATCACGTATTGCTTGAAGAGGAACCTACTGTTCCAGATACTGGGTCTGCTGCCGCAATCACTGCGGCTACTAAACTTCAGGCCAAGTGGAGAAGGGAGAATAGCATTTGCAGGTTGCTTATCCTGAATGCTATGGAGGATTCTCTAGCAGAATCTTACAGTAAGAAACCAATTGCCAGAGACATATGGGAGTCTCTGGAAAAACTATACGAAGAAGACAAGAACAGGAGCAAAATATTTGTGGTTGAAAAATATCACAAATGGCTCTTTGAGGACGAGAAGCCCATGCTGTCGCAGGTCAAAGAATTTCTGAAGTTGCGACAGAAATTGGAAGACGAGGCTATGCCCCTCCCCGACAAGTTTGTTATTGGAGGGATTGTCTCAAAGCTCCCCGCTGGATGGAGCAAGTTCTATACAAACATGCATAGGAAGAAGTTGGAGATCACCCTTGAAGATCTCCTACAGGAAATCTATATTGAGGACCAGATGCGGGCTCAACTGAAGGTGGACACACTGTCCAAGCAATTGGCTAATGCCAATCTGGTTCAGACCAAGGAACCAAAGGAAAAAGGAAAGCGTGCAGATTTCCAGAAGAAGAAGAAGAACCCTAACAACTTGAATGTTAAGGGAACTTCTTTCAAGTCAAAGAAATCTAAGGCAAAGATGCCTTGTTTTAAGTGTGGCCAGTTGGGCCATTTCAAAAGTGAATGCACAGCACCGGCCAAGAAATCAGAGCAAGGTGAGCCTAGCAAAGTCTCAATGATTACTGATGTAATTGCTATGATTGGACAGGTTGATCTTGTAGGATCTGATTCAGACTCGTAGGTAGATACTGGAGCTACCTGCCATGTCTGCTCCAGTAAGGAGTGGTTCACCACCTACACACCCACTTCTGAAGCGGTTGTGATGGCGAACCAAGCACAAGCTGAAGTGCTCGGGATCGGGACGGTAGTGTTGAAGCTGACTTCGGAGAAGTCTCTGACACTTCAAGGCGTAAAGCACGTACCTGCTATCGCCAAGAACCTGGTCTCGGGAGGCCTACTTTGTAATACAGGCCTCAGGATGGACATCAATGCTGGCCAGATGGTGATGTCTATCAAGGGAACATATTTCGGAAAAGCTTTTTATACCGAAGGAATGTTCAAGATTCAGCTTGTAAATCAGTCCAATGTAATTAATGTAATTAATAAAATCACTCCTTCTGCTTATACTCTTGAGTTGTGACATAATAGGCTAGGACATGTTCATTGTAAACGAATAAACAGAATGTCTAGTCTAGGACTTATCTCCAAGTGTGGGGGTAAGGTAGAGAAATGTGAAGTTTGTGCTCAAACGAAGATTACAAGGAAACCCTTTCCTCGGGTTAATCGAAGTACAGATCTTCTGGAGTTGGTACACTCAGATATCTGTGACTTCAAACAGTTCTCTACAAAGGCCGGGATGAAGTATTTCGTAACCTTCATCGACGACTTCTCAAAGTATGCGTTCGTCTACTTGCTGAAGGCTAAAGACGAAGCATTCGAGAAGTTCAAGGAGTTCAGAGCCGAAGCTGAGCGGCAGACTGGACAACAACTCAAAAGGATAAGAAGTGATCGAGGTGGGGAGTACAGGTCTCATAAATTCGCATCGTTCTGTAAGGAACATAGAATTGTCAATGAGACTACGGCTCCGTACTCTCCTTAATCAAACGGAGTAGCTGAGAGGAAGAACAGGACGTTGACAGAAATGATAAATTCAATGTTGTTGACTGCTGGCCTTCCTAAGTGCTACTGGGGAGAAGCTGCATTGATGGCCACTTATATTCTAAATAGAGTGCCTCATGCAACTTCAGACGTTACTTCTCATAAACTCTGGTTCAAAGTCAGACCTAACTTGAATGTCATTCGAGTGTGGAGGTGTCTGACGTATGTCAAGCTTCCAGATCTAAAGATTCAGAAGCTTGGGACAAGGACTACAAAGACGATCTTCTTGGGGTATGCCGAGAAGAGTGATGCTCGGAGATTTCTTGATATTGAGTCAAATCATATCATTGAATCTCGCGATGCAGAATATTTTGAAGACAAGTTTGCAAGGCACAAGAATATTGTTCTTCCGGATGTTCCGGAGAATAATGAGGGTGCACAAGAGACTGAAGTCTTCAATGAAGATGTGGTCCAAGAAGATGTTGTTGTTGATACAACGGTTGAACCAGAACAAACTGAGCCGTCAGCTAAGCGTATGAGGAGGCCGAAGGACTTCGGAAGTGACTTTGTCACCTATCATGTGGAAGCAGATCCGCTTACCTATGATGAGGCGATGAAGACCAGAGATGCAGTTTTCTGGAAGGAGGCGATTGACAATGAGATTGATTCAATCACCTCAAATAACACTTGGGTGTTGGTTGATCTTTCTGAAGGAGCAAAACCCATCGGATGCAAATGGATCTTCAAGAAGAAGATGAAAGCAGACGGAACTATTGACAAGTTCAAGCCTAGGTTGGTAGCCAAGGGGTTTTCTCAGAAGCAGGGGATTGACTACTTTGACACATATACTCCAGTAGCCCGGATGACCACCATCAGAATGTTGATTGCTCTCGCAGCAATAAATAAGATGGTGATACATCAAATGGATGTGAATACGGCTTTCCTAAATGGCGAGCTGACCGAAGAGATTTACATGCAACAGCCAGAGGGATTTGTCATCAGAGGTCTTGAAGACAAAGTCTACAAGTTGGTGAAATCCTTGTACGGTCTTAAACAGGCTCCCAAGATATGGCATGAGAAATTTGACAAAGTTATAAGGTCAAATGGCTACATGGTCAGCGATACGGACAAGTGTGTTTACACGAAGTTCGCTGATGGAAGAGGTGTGATCGTTTGTCTGTACGTGGACGACATGCTTATCCTAGGTACGGATATTAGATGTGTCACGGAGACAAAGAAATTCATCTCAAGCAAGTTCAGTATGAAGGACTTGGGGGAAGCTGATGTGATCTTAGGGATCAAGATCATCCGGACAGACACTGGACTAGCGCTGTCACAGTCTCATTATATTGAGAAAATGATCACTCGTTATGGGTATCGGGATCTTCCAAGGATCGATACGCCGTACAGGTGTGATCTGAAGCTGAAGCCTAATTCAGGGGAAAGCGACAGGCAGCTGGAGTATGCAAGCGTAATCGGGAGTTTGATGTATGCTACTACTGCCACAAGGCATGACATAGCTTTCGCCGTGGGAATGCTGAGTCGTTTTACGAACAATCCAGGTGTTGAACACTGGAAAGCTGTGGAACGGGTTATGAGATATCTCAAGAAGACTCAGACATATGTACTGTACTACAGCGGAGATCCGTCGGTAGTAGAAGGCTTCAGTGATGCCAGTTGGTGCTCAGAGGTGGAGAGCGAGAGGTCCACAGGTGGATACATTTTCACAATAGGTGGAGCTGCTATATCGTGGTAGTCGAAGAAGCAGACTATGCTCTTGCGGTCATCCATGGAATCTGAGTTCTTTGCACTTGATACCGCAGCCGAGGAAGCAGAATGGCTTCGGGAGCTCATGTATGATCTTCCAGTGGTTGGGGCACAAATACCGGCGATACCGATATACTGCAACAACCAGGCGACTGCGGCGGTGGCATCAAATGACCTTTTCAACGGGAAGAAGAGGACTGTGCGGTTGAAGCACAGGGCAGTACACGATCTTATCAAGAGAGGTGTTATTGCAGTAATTGATGTTCGGAGTCAGGAGAACCTGGCGGATCCGTTCACCAAGGGCCTCAAGCGCCAACTGGTCGATGACACAGCTTGTAAAATGGGCTTGAAGGCATTCTGATATTGTATTATTGTATTCCTACCACAAAGTTTTATGCTATTAGTTCAAAGATTTATCTACTAGGCATCTAGCTTTTGGTTCAAGGGAGGACCACTAATCAAAAGAATATCAGGAACGGTGGGTACATGTTCTATTGGGCATGGAGAGGTTACGGACCTATAACCACTGTTGTCTACTGTTGTTTTCTGCAGAAAACAGGTCCTGTGGAAGGTTGACTTAAATGCCTTAATGAGTTCTCAGGCATTTGGAATGTCTGGTATGCTTTACAGGAAGCATTGTAGCACAACACTACAAGGAGTGTGACTCCATGCTATGTGTGGCGGTGACTCCACCATGAGGTTCTCGAAGGAGGTAAAGCCTCGGCTATGTTAGCCAAGTCACAGCGGCATAGCACCGCAAATAGGCAGTTGGCCTAATGCTGTATATTGAATTAAAGAGGAATATAGTCAGCACTACAAAGAGGAGGTGTTCCTCATGTTACGGGTGGCACGACACCACAATGAGGTAAACCCGACTAGGGATAAAGCCTCGGCCTTGCAAGCCATGTCGTAGCGGTGTAACACCGCACAGAAGCGTAAGGCTTCATGCTGGGTAGTTTGGCACTACAAAGGGGCTAGACCCCATGCTACGGGTAGTATGACACTACGATGAGGTTCCCGGTGATTTGGGGTAAGGTCCTCGGCTTAAGGCCATGTCATAGCGGCGTAGCACCGCAAAGGAAGCGTTGGACGCTTCATGCCATGTCTCTTTAATAAAGAACTCACCTATAGTGTATGGACAAAGAGATATCAGGCCGTCTCTTGAGGGTAAACTTGTAGACGCCCAATATTATACACTGAAACCAGGCTGGCACACAGCCTTAAATGTGCAGCCAGAAGCACATGTAACTACATTATGTGAGTGGAAAGAATTTCAGCTATGATGTAGAATTCAAGGCTTAGTCCATTCTTGTATTATAGTTTGATTTTTGACTCACGTGGGAAGATTTAAGTCTTAAGTGTCATCTATCCTAAAATCATAATGGACAGTTACTGTGGGGAACACTCATACTCATATATATAGAGATATGTGGGGGATTGTTGGGTTTTTAGCCTTTAGTTTTGGTTTTTAGTCCCACATCGGCTAGAAAGGAATGTGTATCTCCATATATATGAGTCTTTGCTCTTTATGGAGATACACATGTAGTGCACATGGGTGTGTGCCATGTGGGATTAATTATTAATGGTATAAAGGCTTAATCAACAATTAAGAAGCTGTAAGCTTTTTGCTCTTGGAAATTTATTTCCATGGAGCTAAGCTCCGTAGGAGCTTAGCGACTCGGACTCGGACTCGGACTCGGACTCGGACTCAGGCTCGGACTCGGGCTCAATGGCTCATGAGGCGTAATGTGGCGTTTTGTTGGCGCACTTTGCACTTAGCACGTCAGTATCGTCGCTAGGCGCATAGTACGCTTAAGTTGCGCTCGTTGCGCGAGCCACTTGCACGACCACGTTGTGCGGCCCGTTACGCGAGCCCGTCAGCATCGTCGCTAGGCACATAGTGCGCTTAACTTGCGCTTGTTGCACGAGCCACTTGTGCGACCACGTTGCGCGGCCCGTTACGCGAGCCCAGTTACGCTGGCCCAGTTACGCTGGCCCAGTTACGCAGCCCAGTACGCAGCCCAGTACGCCCAGTACGCACAGTGTGCACAGCGTGCGTAGAGTGCGCAGTGTGCGCAGCGTACGCAGTGTGCGTAGAGTGCGTATATGCGTATGGCTGGCTGCATATTAGAGCGGGAACGGTTGCAGTAGTTGCTGCACTTTCAGGAGTGGTTCAGCCACTACTCTGAAGTTCAGGCAACTGCTTGGCAACCGCCCCGTGGGCTATATATGCAGGTTCTCTCCTCTGTCTCAGTGTTGGAGAAATCAGAATTCCAGGAAGAAAACTCTAAGTGTTCTTTAACACAACAGAGTAGTGAGCGTGTTTTTTAACACAAACACTAGTACTTTTTAGTACGTGTGGGTTCTGTTACTTCAGAAACAGAGAGAGAAGAGTAGAGCCATTGCCAGAGGAGTTCGCCGTCTTCCGAGGAGTCAGAAGAGCAGGAGTGTTCAAAGGTTTTCTGTCAACCTTGCTAGTTCCTGGAAGCTGTTCGCAGAGGGCGAATAAAGCTTTGAGCAACGGTGATCATTCACCCCAGCAATTCCATCTCTCGCCTGTCACCCTTCTGTTGCCTTTAGCAGTTCTGTCAGTATCTTCTTTTTAGAAGGCACTACTGCTAGTTTGCTACGATCACGAAAATCTCTTTAGATTATTCGTGAATTACGATATCTTTTTAGATCTAGTAATTTGCAGAATCCTTCTGGATCTCTGTTGCAAAACCTTCTTTAAGGAATTGCATTTGAAACATTGTCTTTACAACTGTTTCAGTTTCTGTATTTTCCATCGAAAAGCGTACCCCGGCGTTCCCGGCACTAACACATTTCACCCTTTCACTCTTTTATTCCTTTTGTATATATATATGGTATATATATATACATACAAGCATGATGGTATGCATAATGTATAGATGCCTTGTTGTAGGGATATGGGAATGTATATGTGTATGTATGTGTGATGAGTAATATAATATACATATATGTATTATAGAGTGCTATGTACTTATATATATATATATGTGTCATATGTGTGGATGTTTTGTAGGTTGTTTAGGCATGGTATTGCCTTGGCCTATGGCCTAGTCTTTCAGCCTATGGCATATAGGTGAGTCTGTTTGCCTAGAAAGTCTAGAATGGTCTTGTATAGCTTATTTAGACCTAGAATAGACTAGTGTAGACTAGTTTGACCATAGTTGACCTAGTTTGACTTCTAGGGTTGACCAGAGTTGACCAAGAGTTGACTTTGGCCTAGATTGACCTAGTTTCATGTAGAATGCATAGTAGAGCTTCATTTATCATTTTAGACTTGTTGTGACTTGTAATGTTCTATAGGAGACAGACACCACTCCTCGGACAGTATATTCTCTTCAGACACTCAGGCTATCAGGCGAGTACATTCTCTGACCGTTTCATACTTGTATGGATTTACATTTTTGCTCTAGATTACTGTACTTGATGCTGACATGACTGTTATCACGGATTGGTGCTATATGGATCTTCTTTTGAGATGTTATCTCCTTGTATTCACTAAATACATATTGTGTTGTACGTTTTACTTCCATATTGTATTTATTGAATACCTATATCCTTGTATACTCATTGTGCATATTGTACTCTCATTATCACATAAGCCTAGGGATAGACCATTGTACACTATTGTATAACATTGTACATCTATTGTATAACATTGTACACTATGGTATAAGATAACGTAACTGGAGTAGATCCTTGTGTATTGATTGGGGAGGGGGAGTAGAATTGGTTATGTACTCAAATCCTATTGTACAACATTATATAACTATTGTATATGTCTATTGTACACCCACGTACAATAGAGTTACCATTGCATTTTTCTAGCCCGTTTACATAACCAGATTGTACTCTAAAATCACATGTTCCTTACAGTTCTTACTTATCATATTTAGATCTTTCCTGTTATCAAATCTCTACTGTTTTTATATATCTTCTTCTCTTATCGTTTTATGTACTTTACTCTATTGCATGCTTTATATTTCCTAACTCGATATGAACTGCGTGAGAAGTTTTGTGCTCGCTCCCGTCCTGACTGGACCTGTTGAAAATATTACAGAGGATGAGGAGGAGGCCTGCATAGACACCTACTATGGGACAGCTGTAGATGACTTGTGTGACCCAGATTTCCAGCCTGATCCACTAGCTTAGAGACTGTGGCTCCTTAGTCTAGGTTTATATTTTCTGTCATTTGAGATCTGATTGTATATTCTTTTATTTCAGTTTTAGAGACTTGTATTGAGTTGGATGCTTTGTTTGTATGGCAGTAGATACTTAGACTCTCTCTCTCGGATTGTATCCTGTGGATCTTTTATTCCAGCATTTATCTATCTATCTTTTATTCTTATCATTCTGCCTTAGATGTGATTGAGACTGTATATTGCTATGTCACCTCCATTTCGGAGTGTATATACTGTACAAGTACCTTTATAGTGTTAGATGATTGACCTAGGACAGCGTTCTACCGCCGACACTGCGGCGTAGGCTGGGCGTTGTTACGTTCTCGTACCCTCACAGTGGGTGCGGGTCGTGACACGTTTTTAGTGGTGGCCCATGCAGGTCGAGTTTATGTAGTGGTATTCGAACTAGAGTATCACTACAGCCTGCAATAGGATTAGAATATTTTGAAGGTACTCAATCACACTAGAAAAAACTCATATCAAATTCATACCATCTCAGTTCTTGCTGATATTGTTCTCCTTGAATATAACTGTCCTCCTTTGCTATTTCGACTCATTCTCAGCAATTGTTTGTTTAATCTGTCTTCATGATGGTGGAGACGCGATTACAGCGTGCCATTCATGGAGATACTGTAGAGGGGACTGCTACCTCTCAGCCAGTTCAGCAGGGTCGGGAGGCTACAGCTCCTGCCACCTCTGCTCATATTGGGACTTCAGCAGCAGCAGTAGCTGAGGGTATGCCTTCACCAGTTCGGAGGCAGGACCCAGTCATTCCAGAGGATCCTTTCCAGCCGCCACCGCCTCCAGGACATATGGACGCAGCTCAAATGTTCGCATATTTCCAAGCAGTTCATGGACCGACAACAGGCTCGGCAGGACAGAGGCATAGAGTTGGCCGTCACGACAGCCGCAGCTCGACCAGTGGTTCAGCAGCCAAAGATACCGGGGATCGAGCAGTTTTAGAAGATGAGCCCCAGAGACTTTATGGGGACAGAGGGGATCCTGTATGCCGATGAGTGGATCGAGCATATGGAGGAGATCTTCCGCTTGGCCAGGATTCCAGCAGACCTTCAGATCGAGGCAGCAGCTAGCCGGATACGAGATCTTGCTCGCACCTGGTATCAGTCAGACCCCAGGGTGGGGTTACCAGGGCAGACTTGGGAGCAGTTCAGGGGCTTCTTCAAGAAGAAGTTCTTCCCAGATTCAGCAGTCAGAGCCTTAGAGACGCAGTTTGAGAGCTTGGTCCAGGGGAGCCTCTCAGTAGAGGAGTAGGCGGGAGAGTTTGGCCGTCTTGGCAGGTTTGTTGAGGGGTTGAGCGAGACGGCGAAGGCCCAGAGGTTTCGGAAGGGTCTGGTCAAGGAAGTCAAGTCCTTGACCATGGGCAACAGGGATGCCACATTCGAGAAGATTCTGACGGGAGCCTTATTGGCGGAGGATGATCTTGAGCTTAGGCTCAAGAGGGGGCAAGACCCAGTTGGGGGCAGCAGCAGCGGAGGACCGGCCAAGAAGCCGCACGTTCAGCATGAGTTTCAGCAGCAGTATCAGCAGCCGATGGCCCATTTCCAGCAGCAGCAGCAGAGGCCTGTTCAGTATCAGGGACAGAGACAGGTGCAGTATCAGCAGGCACCCAGACAGCAGCAGAACACTGTGTGCAACTTCTGTAAGAAGCAAGGCCATGGGTGGGACGACTGTAGGAAGAGGCTGGGTATGTGTTTACTTTGCGGATCAGTGGAGCATCAGTGTAGAGAGTGTCCCAAGAACCCGACACCATTGGCTCAGGTAGCACCAGGAGCTAGAGCTCCGGCAGGGCAGCAGAGGGGACCACCATTGTAGACTCAGCAGCAGAGGTTCGTCCAGCATCAGCAGCAGGCCAGGGGAGGCCAGCCAGGGTGAGCTTTCGCCATGACAGCCGAGGATGCTCAGGCCGTTGGAGATCTAGTTGCAGGTTCCGTTCTTTTGATTCAATTCTGAAATTCCTATCTTGAAATTCAGTTTCATCTATTTCTATCTGTTTCTTCATTATTGATAAGTTTGATCTGGTGCTTCATTATGATTTAATTTTCTTCTGAGATAAGTCGTATGGGCTAGGTCGCCTCGATTATGAGATTTTAGAATCCTCTAGGGTCATGCTAGCAGGCATAGTGAGGACATATAGTCGGACTATGGATGTATTCTCGGGTGTAGGAATTTAAGATTTTCGCTGCCAAGCGCGCGGCAATGCAAAAATTTTAAATACCACAATTCTAGAGGTATGTACCATAGTTGAGGACTCTGTGATTATCGTAGCCTTGCTCACTGGCATGACAGAGATTCTGAGTATCATGGTTTTGGATAGACGCTTATGATTATCTGACGGTATGTTTGAGACTCTGATTGTGGGGTGTTTGACCTAGATGGACTACGGCCATTTTAATTTCGATGACAAAATTTTTCTAAGGTGGGTAGGATTGTAACACCCAGTTTTCTAGAAGAGGGTAATTTTGAAATTTTGTAATTATAATTATTATTTAATGGTATTTATTTCATGTTATGATTTTTAGTGATATTTAATTATTTTTAAACTATTTAAATTCATGACTTATGATTTGGTGTCTTGCTAGTGTTCATTTTCAGACTGAGGGGTATTTTAGTCATTCTTTGTAATTTTAAAAATTATTTTGGATTATTAATTTTTATTTAAATTTATTAGGATTTATTGAATTTATGAGAATTTTTAGGAATTATTTGAGATAGTTTGAACTAGGTTGACTTTTGACTAGTGTTGACTTTGTAGACCTACCCAGAAGTTAACCCTAGTTAGTGGGTCATGGTTAGGTCAAGTGACTCTAGTCTAACCTAGCCTAGCACTTGGTTTAAGTCATTTTAGCAATAGGATTAGGAAGTCACAAGTCATGACTTATGGTTTTAGAACCTTGGTTAAGTTTAATCCTCATTAGCTTTGTAACTTGGCCCAAGGCCTAATAGTTTGACAAAACCTAAGCCCTAGACTAAGTGGCCAGCCACCATATCATCCTTGGGAACAACACCCTATAAATATTCTCCTAGTTTTTAGGGTTGCCTCTTTTTAGGAAAGCTCAAGCTTGAGGAAAGGTTTGTTTCTATTTCTTTAATCCCTACAAATCCATTTCTCTTCCTTTTTCATTCAAATCTTCTCTATTAGGTTCTAATACACCCACTCTTGCTGCTACTGAAGTTTCATTTCAGTTTGTGGTGGTTTGATTGGATTGGGACATCAAGGAGAAGAGCTCTTGAGAAGGGGGTTTTCTTGAAAGTTCAAGTATAGGTAACCTTCTCATTTCTCCATGGATTTTCAATTTCTCTTCATTATTAGGAAGCCCTAGGTGTCCCCTAAGTGTATGCATTGGTGTCATGTCGGGTTTCATGAGTTTCGTGTCCATTTGGACACGTATCAGGGGTGTGGCCTAGGTGTTTGTTGAAATGCCCAAGAGGGAATTTTGATCTCGTTTTTGGAAAGTTTTTGAATAGGAAATTTAGTTTCATGCTTGCTTATGCATTTTTGATCTCCTGTGTTGGTTATCGTGTCGTTTGTGTCGGATTCGTTGTGGTAGACACGTGCTGCACACGACCGCGCGCACCGCTACAGTGCTCTCCTGCCTATCGGGGTCTGTAGCGGACACGACACGACACCATTGGGGATGATATTTTGGTGACACTTAGGAGACGTGACTGACATGACTCTGACCAATTTTCATCTCGTCTTATCGAGCAGTTTGGGAGAAATCCCAACCGCACCGATTTCCCCCTGTCTGTGCACACGAGTTACTTGGCCACTGATACGCGTGTATAAGTCGGACACGCGGACACGAGGACGCAGGGCAGGTCGACCTAGACCTAGCCAAAGTATAGGGGTACACTGGTGCACGAGCACGTGGCCTAACACGTGCTGTGTCGTGTGCACGACACGCGTGCACACGTGCACGACGTAGTGTGTTGAAACAGTGCCTGTGTGCACTGTTTCGTGTCCTGAGTTATTTGGGCACGTTTGTGTCTTTTTGTTTGGACACAAACACCCTGTATTACTCATATGTGTATATTATAATTACCAACCTATAATTTCTTGTTTTGATTTTGTTTTGTGTGTTATTTCTAAATTACCCATTTCGAATTCTTGGCATTCCAGTTTTGGTTCCAGATTTTTATTATGAACTTTGCCATCAATTTTACCCATCTAATACTGCTAAGATGTTGAGTTTTATTTCCTATATTGTTTCTCCTATATGTTACCTTGCCATGGTTTAAATTGGTGTTGGTTTGATGAGTTGTGGACTGCTATATGGGTCATGTATCATAAAATAAGCTATGGACTGATTTTACTGTTTAGTGTCTTCAAACTAGATTTCATTCTAGCTAAGTTCTCTGGAATTTCAAATCTGGGAATCTATGGGCAGGGGGTTCTTCCTATGAGTTTGGTTTTGATATGTTGAAACACTGTTTCATTTTAAAACTGAGTTCTTTTCTGATATGGAAATCTGTGAATGAGTTATGTGTGAAAACTGGAATTTTTGGGGCAATGGATTGATCCCCCTTTTCTTCTCAACTGATTTTGTGTTCTTCTACTTGAACACTATTGCCTACACTAGTTAGCTGCTGTCCTAGGAGCAGTCCAGTCACACACACACTGTCCTCCTCTCTTCACTAATTTTATTTCCTGCACATGTTTCCAGATTTTACCATCTAGTGATATACACATTGTTCAATATGCCTCAATGCATGTACCACACACCCACACAATTTTACACACACACTTATATTTTAGTGACACACTCATACACACAGGTCCTACCACATTATGCACACAGGAAACCATGCCACTGATTCCATAATTCAATGCTTTGTTTTTCTTTCTCAGGTTACACACTATACTCCCACATAATCTTTCCTGTCAATCAAGTTCTTTTCCTTTATGTATCTATCTGAAATTCTTGATGTAAACCTGATACTGAAAACACATGACACTGTCACCATGTCTTAATGGCAATTGCTAACCTGAACACATGCCTATAGGTTAGACCCTGTTTCATCCATGTTGAATTTCCCACACACACATATCACAAATGCCCACACATACACTGTTTATAAGCTGTATACCTGGAACCTGGGAGATAACTGTCACATTGACTCC
This sequence comes from Iris pallida, assembly GCA_029216955.1. Taxonomy (NCBI): domain Eukaryota; kingdom Viridiplantae; phylum Streptophyta; class Magnoliopsida; order Asparagales; family Iridaceae; genus Iris; species Iris pallida. The sequence continues at coordinate 10,270 of JANAVB010016301.1, read as the reverse complement.
TATTTTCACTCACACTCACCCATCAAATCTGAGACCTAAATGTTACCCATACACACATGCACTAAACGGAAATCTGGAACAGCTACCATATCACATCTATGCATTATTATCACAACACACACATTTCACCCTTTCACTCTTTCATTCCTTCTGTATATATATATGGTATATATATATACATACAAGCATGATGGTATGCATAATGTATAGATGCCTTGTTGTAGGGATATGGGAATGCATATGTGTATGCATGTGTGATGAGTAATGCAATATACATGTATGTATTATAGAGTGCTATGTACTTATATATATATATGTGTCATATGTGTAGATGTTTTGTAGGTTGTTTAGGCATGGTATTGCCTTGGCCTATGGCCTAGTCTTTCAGTCTATGGCATATAGGTGAGTCTGTTTGCCTAGAAAGTCTAGAATGGTCTTGTATAGCTTATTTAGACCTAGAATAGACTAGTGTAGACTAGTTTGACCATAGTTGACCTAGTTTGACTTCTAGGGTTGACCAGAGTTGACCAAGAGTTGACTTTGGCCTAGATTGACCTAGTTTCATGTAGAATGCATAGTAGAGCTTCATTTATCATTTTAGACTTGTTGTGACTTGTACTGTTCTATAGGAGACAGACACCACTCCTCGGACAGTATATTCTCTTCAGACACTCAGGCTATCATTCGAGTACATTCTCTGACCGTTTCATACTTGTATGGATTTACATTCTTGCTCTAGATTACTGTACTTGATGCTGACACGACTGTTATCACGGATTGGTACTATATGGATCTTCTTTTGAGTTGTTATCTCCTTGTATTCACTAAATACATATTGTTTTGTGCGTTTCACTTCCATATTGTATTTATTGAATACTCATATCCTTGTATACTCATTGTGCATATTGTACTCTCATTATCACATGAGCCCCAGGGATGGACCATTGTACACTATTGTATAACATTGTACATCCATTGTATAACATTGTACACTATTGTATAAGATAACGTAACTGGAGTAGATCCTTGTGTATTGATTGGGGAGGGGGAGTAGAATTGGTTATGTACTCAAATCCTATTGTACAATATTGTATAACTATTGTATATGTCTATTGTACACCCACGTACAATGGAGTTACCATTGCATTTTCCTAGCCCGTTTACATAACCAGATTGTACTCTAAAATCACATGTTCCTTACAGTTCTTACTTATCATATTTAGATATTTCCTGTTATCAAATCTCTACTATTTTTATATATCTTCTTCTCTCAGCGTTTCATGTACTTTACTCTATTGCATGCTTTATATTTCCTAACTCGATATGAACTGCGTGAGATATTTTGTGCTCACTCCCGTCCTGACTGGACCTGTTGAAAATATTACAGAGGATGAGGAGGAGGCCTGCATAGACACCTACTATGGGACAGCTGTAGATGACTTGTGTGACCCAGATTTCCAGCCTGATCCACTAGCTTAGAGACTGTGGCTCCCTAGTCTAGGTTTACATTTTCTGTCATTTGAGATCTGATTGTATATTCTTTTATTTCAGTTTTAGAGACTTGTATTGAGTTGGATGTTTTGTTTGTATGGCAGTAGATACTTAGACTCTCTCTCTCTGATTGTATCCTGTGGATCTTTTATTCCAGCATTTATCTATCTATCTTTTATTCTTATCATTCTGCCTTAGATGTGATTGAGACTGTATATTGCTATGTCACCTCCATTTCGGAGTGTATATACTGTACAGGTACCTTTATAGTGTTAGATGATTGACCTAGGACAGCGTTCTACCGTCGACACTGCGGCGTAGGCTGGGCGTTGTTACGTTTTCGTACCCTCACAGTGGGTGCGGGTCGTGACAAAAAAAGAGCAAATAGAAAATGAAAATAAATCAAAATAACACATGTTGTTCTAAGTCTACGTCTACCATTGGAATCTTGAAACTGATCATAGATGCAAACATATATTGATATGTATTATGAATATTCATCGTTGGAATTCTTTTCCTATCTCCTTTAGCCACAGTTAATTAGAAACAAGCGACCTAATTAACCTTAACTACTAAACAACCCTAGACAAGCGCTAAAGGTTTAATCTAGTAGCGTATTAAACTCAATGAGATCGATGAAACAAAACAACACAAGCACAAGCGGTTGCATTTAATTTAGTCGAATGGTTTCTTCCTAAGATTTAATAATACAAAGCAGTAATTTATTAAATCTTGATTGCTTCACAAATTAGAGGGATCGAACAATTTCGGATTCGATATCTAATTTAGCAGTAGATTATCAAGAATAATAAACTAGTACGCATCATAGTAATTAAACACGATAATCATGAAATGTGCATAAGAAAACATTTGATAGTCAAAGTACAAATCAAACATATAAACAAAAATTAGATCTCACAAGTTATTATTGATTCCAAGGCTTCCGTACACTTCGACCAACAAGACTTTAGCCAGACATGTTCATCAAAACTTCAAAAGAAAAGTTGGAGAAGAAGAGAAAAATTGTGTTGTGTGGTGTGTTTTTTTGATTTCTACCCCCTTTTATACACCATAATTTAGTTGTTTCAAGCCCACAATATCTCCCCACATATCCTCTAAAAGTTACTACTTCTCAAGCCAAAAAAACTAATAAAAAAAAGGAGAATAGTTATTTTGGTTCCTAATTCTATTCACATCATCTTTGACTGAACTTCAAGCCTAATTTTGTCCATGATGTAGCCGAATTTCGAAAATCACAAAAAATTAAAGTTGTAGCCCTTTGTCTCATCTTTCCGAATTATTTTGAAGGACCTCAATTGCACTTCAGATGAGGAAGTTATGCCCATTTTGGTGAAAGGTGTCAAAACTATCCAGAATTGCATTTTAGCTCCATTTTCCATTTTGCACATAGTGTCTCCAAATTCATCCTAGAGCAAAATATAAATATAATGATTGCCTTTAGTCATAAAATGAGCATAAATTGATGAACATTAAGGGATAAAATATAACATTTTATGTTCTCATCAGTCTACCTAGATACTTTTGGGCTGAAGCTGTCAATACAGCGTGCTATATTCTCAATAGGGTTCTGATTCAACCTATATCGAAGAAGACTCCCTATGAGTTATGGTTTGATAGAACACCCACTATTTTATATTTCAAGATATTTTGTTGTAAATGATTTATTCTTAATACTAAAGACAACCTGAGTAAATTTGATGAAAAGGCCAATGAAGGTATCTTTTTAGGTTATGCAGCAAAGAGCAAAGGGTACAGAGTCTTCAATAAGAGAACCATGATCATCAAAGAATCAATTAATGTCAAGTTTGATGAACTAAATCAACATTCAGTCGATGACGATAATAAAGACGTAAGTACACCAAGTACAGCTACTGTAAAACCTTCACACAAAGATGCAGAACCTTCACACCAAGCACCAGCTGAGTCTTCAAGCAAATCACATACAGAACCAGGAGCCGGAACCAGCAATCCTGAGGATATGCCAAAAGAGATGAGATTCTTGGCAGATCATCCAAAGGACTTGGTAATTGGTGAGATTACCAAGGGTGTAAGTACTCGTTCCTCTAATAAAGATATAGCTTCCTGTGTTGCTTTTATCTCACAGCTTGAACACAAAAATATTAAAGAAGCATGTATTGATAATTTTTGGTTAAATGCTATGCAAGAGGAATTAAACCAATTCGAACGGAACCAAGTTTGGGAACTTTTTCCCAAGCCCATTGATCATCCGGTCATTAGCACCCGTTGGGTATTTCGAAACAAACTGAACGAGAATGATTTACTGACTCGTAATAAGGCTCGTCTCATAGCTCAAGGATACAATCAAGAAGAAGGTGTCGACTATGATGAGACTTATGCCCCTGTTGCGAGATTAGAATCCATTCGCATGTTAGATAGATGTACATATTTTCATAATTTTAAATTATTTCAAGTGGATATTAAAAGCGCATTTTTAAATAGTTTTATAAAAGAAGAAGTTTATGTAGCTCAACCTCTAGGTTTTAATGATTTCAAAAATTCTGATTATGTTTTCAAGCTGAAGAAAGCCTTATATTATTTGAAACAAGCCCCTCGTGCTTGGTACGATAGTCTAAGCTCTTTTCTACTTGACAATGGTTTTTCAAAGGGAAAGGTTGACACTACATTGTTTATAAAATCTTTGAATAACAATTTTTTTTTGATTCAAATCTATGTAGATGATATTATTTTTGGATCCACTAATGAATCTCTTTGTTAAGAATTTTCAAAGTATATGCAGAATAAGTTTGAGATGAGCATGATGGGAGAGCTAAAAAAATTTCTTGGACTATAAATCAAACAAACCTACAATAGGGCGTTCATAAATCAAGCAAAGTACACAAAAGATTTATTAAAAAAGTTCGACAAGGAAGCAGTCAAACCACTTAGCACTCCAATGGTGACTTCAACCAAGCTTGATATTGATGAACAAGGCAAAGCCATCGACATACGTAAGTATCGAGGTATGATCGGTAGCTTACTGTAGTCAACTTCTAGTCGATATGATATTATGTTTAGTATTTGCTTGTGGGCAGTTTTCAAGCCAATCCTAAGGAATCACATCTGTGTGTAGTTAAGCGTATCTTCCGAGACCTTAGAGGCACTTCTTCTGTCGGCTTATGATATCCTAAAACTACATCATTTAACCTAATCGGTTATTCTGATGCTGATTTTACTGGATGTAAAGTAGATAGAAAAAGTACCTGCGACACATTATTTCTTAGGAAAAGCCCTAGTCTCTTGGTTTAGCAAGAAGCAAAATTCTGTCGCATTATCAACAACTGAGACTGAGTATATCGCCGCAGGATATTATTGTGCACAAATTTTGTGGATGAAGCAAACTTTAGAAGACTTCGGCTTACACTTTATATACATACCCATTTTCTGTGATAACACTAGTTCTATTAATTTGACTAAGAATCCAGTATGTCATTCTCGTTCTAAGCATATCGAGATTCGACATCATTTTCTTAGAGGTCATCAATAAAATGAAGATATAGACCTGGTATTCATAGACATACAGAATCAATCGGCTGACATTTTCATAAAATATCTAGCGGAAGATCGTTTCAATTATTTATGTCAAGAATTAGAAATTTTAGATGGCAATAATATTAATTAATTTTGTTTTATTAATTAATTTTTTTAATACTCAATAACTGTTTTCGAGACAAAGCCTACAAAGAGTTTGTCTGTCACCACGACTACGGTCGAAGCAAAGCGGTACTTAATTATTTCCCGGTGAACTCCTGTTAGCTGGGATAGTACTCCTACAGCTAATCTGAAACAGACGGTGAGTAACAAAATATTTAATTTATAAAATAATTTTAATTATACTATTTGAAGTTTAAAATTACCAAACTTTGAATTAAATATTTGAAATGAGTTGATGAAAAGGATGTGGCCCACAAGTTTTTTTTAAACCTAGGAGAACCCTAAGCGAATTCTGTCCGAGTTCGGTCCGAATTCGGCCAGAGTTCGATTGGTGTTATATACTTTTAGTCAGAACCCAAGGCCTCCTCCTCTTCGTCACTTCCGTAACACATCACAGCAGCAGCAACAGCCGCCCGAAGTCCCGCAAACCCTAGTTCTTCTCCACTTTTTTGCTTCCAATCTACGTAGTGAAACCAATCCAAACTTTAGATTCGTGCGGAGAATTCATCCCTCTACAACATACTGGAATCTCAGAAGATATAACTCCTTTCCTCCACTTTCAATTTTGTAGGGTTATCTAGTTTTAGGAAAGAATGCCTAAAGGATTCAATCCGTCCAAGATGAAGAAAACTACTGCCAGTGAAGAGGCATCATCTTCCGATCCGCATACGGATTCCCTCTTTTCCCCGGTCCAATCGGGTGACGGCGTGTCGAATGAGTTTTACTTCAAAACTCATGACCAAGCTTTGCTATGGTATGCCGACTTTGCCATGCGTACAATATGCACAGACGCTCCGATCAAATGGACTGTACTTTTAGATCATCATACTTTATTTGAGGCATTAGGGTTACACCATCTCGTTACCTAAAAATTTCCTATAGCTACTAATGTCCTTTGACTATTTTACTGTAACTTCATGCTAGACTCTTTAACCGTAATAAATCGTGTTGGCAGGATCGATATAGAGTTCGATGATGTGTTGCTAGCAGAAATCCTTGGTATTCCAAACGAAGGTGTCCCGCTCGACGACATCACCGACTTTGACTTTCCTGATGACACGACTCTTGTTAGTTTCAAGAATGAGCTTTGTGCGCCAGCACGTGCTCGTCCTGGAAAGTTCAAGACCAACAACTTGAACTTGTTTAACTACGAGTTACATCGCATCATCTATTCCACTATTCTTCCGAAATACCCTTCTAAAGATAATGTCACTACACTTGAGCTATCTGCCCTCTATTACATTCTTAAGGGGATTTTTTTTTCTGCCCCTAAGACTATCATCCAGAAGATGGGAAGATGTCGCGAAAGAGACTGTAATCTCTCCTCTGCGATGCTTATCCCTCGCATCTTTCAGTGTTTTGATATCGATTTATCCGCTTGCGCTTTAGACCCTGAGCCCAAGTATCTTCAACTTTTTCGTCGCAACACTGCCGCTGCTCCTGTACCTCCTACTTCTGCTCCTATGGCCCCTGTTCCTCCTCAGACCTACCCTATGACTTTTGAGGTTATCCATCAGCACCTTTCGGATATGCAAACTTTCTTTGTTGACACTTCCAGGAAACGTGAGTTCCGTGACGTGACTCGGTCCAGGCTCTTGCCAACTCGTTAGCCGATCTCCAATTTGCTTAGATGGATCATTTTACCAGTTCTCTTCCGAGAGACCCCCTGTATCTAGTTACCGCATTGAGGATAAGGTGGTTCCCTCTCTGTTCCAGCCAGGGAACGCTTATGATTGGTACCGTGGTTCGGGTGCTACTCCATACACCTCTGGAGTTGGCACATCTGAAGCTGGTCCTTCTGGACATGGTGGTCATACTAGGACTACTACTACTGCTGATGATGATGATGAGGATGAGATATGATTTAGACATTTTGGTCTAGTTTATCGTACTATTGTGACTGTTTATTGTCTTTGTTTACTTGGAAATGCCCCGACATTCCAAGCTAGTATCAGTACTTTTATTTGTGCTAGTTTAAAAATTTTGATGACATTTTCTGTGATATTTGTCTGTTAAACATCATTTTCTATTCTCTACCATAGAGATTTATATCAGTTTAGTTCTATTTAGCATATCTTATTATAGCACTCTTTATTATGCTTCAATAAATTTTTTTATATATCATGCCTGTGAACACTTTTAATTGCTTGTGATAAATATTTCTTATATCTTTTTGTTATATTTCTTCACTGATTGTTGCTTATGCATATATTGCGGGAGAGCTTCCTCTTTTGTAATTATTTTGCTAAGTGACAATGGAGGAGAAATAAGATCTAACATTTTATTTTCGTAAGATTACAGGAATAATTTTTTTACATATATACCAAAATTTATTTTTGTCTTATCAACGATACCAAAGATGTTATATCAGTCAAGGTTTGTCAATTATCAAAATATGGAAGATTGTTGGCCCATTGGTCATGGTCAAACCTGATTTTAATAATTGATCAAACTCTGTCTCGATATACGGATCTACTCAGATGTTTACTCAAGACATTTTGGACACTTGGACACTGATCAAGATCGGATATCTACTCAGTTCAAGATCGAAGCTGTGTTTGCCACTCGAGTCTGTATTTCCTTCATGCAATATAATTTTTACTTTTATTGAGTCTAGGAATACATTGTACACCGAGTCGTACTGGCAAATAGGCTATCCAAAATTGTTTTCAAAAATGACCTATGTTTTTGAAAAATATCCCTTATTTACAAAAGCTTCTGAAGGATTTCATAAAGCCAAAAATTACTTTTGAAAAACCCTGACCGACCCTGACAGAACTCGGTCCGAGTTCGACCAGGGTTCGGCCAGGGTTCGCTTAGTGACCGTTTGATTTTCGAACGTTTGAAAAAACTTGGTCTCCCTTCAATTGTGGATTTTTACATAGAGTTCTGTCCGAATTCTGTCAGAGTTCTGCCTTTGGAAAAACTATAAATAGAGAAGAATTCTGATCATTTTAATCACTCATTCACTTTCATCTCTTCTCTTCTAAGCTTACATTTCTTTCCAAAGAGTTCTAAAAAGCATTTATTTTCAAATTCCAAGCCAGTTACAATTCTCTAGTCAATTTGCCGGTACGGTACGGTCTTTAAAATTGAAGTTGGTCGAGTTCTTCGTATCAAAGCTCGCATCTGTAGAAGTTGCAAGGACTTCGTATGCAAACTTGTGGGATTTTCCAATAGTGGATTCAACTGGAAACTAGAGTTCTTCCGACTGGACTAGTCCTCACAAAAGGGAAACCAGTATATATCGTTGTGTTTGCGTTTGCCTTCTGATCTAATTTCTTTTACAGTTATTGTTTTATGATTATTGATTTAATTATGTGATCTTACTGCTAACAAATTTTTAATTAACAATATTCCGCTTCCTACTCTATTCACCCCCCTTTAGAGTATTCCGCTTTACAACTTCGTTCCTATAATATATAATCACTAAAGAACACAAACTAATTACAAGGTAAGAAGTTTATGTTTGTCACGACCCGCACCCACGGTTTGGGTACGAGAACGTAACAACGCCCAGCCTACGCCGCAGTGTCGGTGGTAGAATGCTGTCCTAGGTCTCAATGCATCTAATAGTATAAGACTAAACAGTTTATACTCCCCGAATGGGGGTGACATAGCAGATACAATCTCAATCACATCTAAGGTAGAGCATGATAAGGATAGATAAAACATGAAATCCAAAAGAGATACAGGAGATAGAAGTCTAAGTGTCTAAGATACATAAACCCAGAAATATATCTCAAAACTCAAGTATAGATACAGTAATCCACAAAGTAAATACAACTCTAGACAAAATAAAATAACTACCTAAACAACCTCTAATGTGTCTCCTCTAGGCTAGCAGGCACCTCCAGGCTATCTGTAAAATTTATCAACAGGTCCATTCAGGACTGGAGCGAGCACAATACATCTCAACAGTTCATAGCAGGTTAGAAAATATAAACATGCAGTAGAGTAAAATACAGGATCTGAAGAAATACAGTATGTAAACAAGAGAGAGAACTGTACCAGAAATATCTACTATAAACAGAGAACTAACAGTGGCTAGTGAGTCAGAGTACGAGATAGCACATGTGAACAGGACAGATTTGCACAGGATGTCGAGGTGCACAGGAATCTACACTACAATGGAATTGTTCACACAACTACTAGCACTCCTCCGTTTTTCCCAATCAATACACAAGGATCTAAACAGGTTATGTTATTGCACAGGATATCACATGGGGGCCCATATAGGGTGCACATGATAGTATACATGGGGCTCCGTGAACATGAGAGTACAAGATTCACAGGAGTGCACATGTAATGAAAGCACAGGAGTACACGATGAAAGTGAAACGCACATGACACAATATACCCGATGCTCCCGAGGGGGATAACATCGCATGAGAAGATCCATATAGTACTAATCCGTGATAATGTCGTGACAGCATCAAGTATAGTAATCTAAAGCAGGAATATAATTCTAAGCAGGATATGAAATGATCAGAGAATGTACTCGCCTCGATAACCTGAACAGCTGATAAGTAAAGGGGGGTCCCACTGAAGCCACAGAGTCCTATTTAAAGCAACACAGGTTACAAGGTGTTCAAGTTGTAATAAATGAATCTCTAAAATCAATCTATATTATTCTAGGTTCTTCTAAGTCAAATTAACTCTAGGTCGACTCCGGTCAATAATCTAGTCAAACTAGGTCAAGTGTTGACTTATAGTTGACTTTGGGTCAACTGGTCAACTCTGGTCAAACAGGGTCAATTCTAGTCTAATATAAAGTTTACTTCGTTATTTGTACGTCGAAACTTACGACACGCAAATCGAGATAAGGAGATTATCGGTAAGGTTGATAATCTTATTATAATGATCCACGTGTCCAACTTGCCAATTTCAGCGATGTGAGATCACTGGAATTGACTGATCTCAGTTTCGTTGTACTAATCCCGAAATACGAACATTATATGAATTAATTATTAATTAATTATAAAAATGTTAAACTCAGAGAAATTATCAACAAACATTGTCGGACGATAAAATGAACATCGCCAACGTGTCCAGAATGGTCAAATTAGCTAGGATAGCCTATCCA